>JAODUP010000010.1:467500-485000 GCA_025642065.1 Paralvinella palmiformis | reverse complement strand
GGACTGTCGGAACATTGGGGTGCTGGAACATTAGGGTGTTGGACCAATGCGCTGTAGAAATGTTTGGGTGTAGGAATACCGGACTGTATAAATATTGGACTATAGGAACATCGAGAAATATAATCTATGTCGTGAACAAAATGTCGCTAAATTCGGTAGACAGAACTATAATATTATATTTGTTGGCCACATGTTAGCTAATACCTTGCCGGTGATTGATAACGTTATATTAATTAGGTCATATTGGTGACGTCATATTGATAACGTGGACTGATTTGATCCGTTTTAAAATCCAGTCAATGTATAGCGCTGCTATCCTTTGTTGTCAGTACACACAACAATGATAACCACCCAGCCTTAACGTACAACTTGGGGACTAATTTGTAAACATACCGAAATGTTGAGATAAAGGTCCTTAAGCGTTTGCTTCAGCCATTATCGTTATAGATTTATTTATAAAGGGACATACAGCGTGCTAGAGATGATTTTGTTTAACAAAATATTTCTCTAATTTAATTCATCCCTATGTTAGTTGTCAGCTTTCAAAGATACACCGTTTGGCTATGACGTCATCTCTAGGAAAATAAATTAGTCCACACTCTAATAATATTACTTATGGTGATTAAGGTATTTTGGCCTTGAAATGACCTGTTATTCTGATGACATGACCTTTCACTTCTGTCATATGACCAATCGCTATCATAATTTGGCATCTCGCTAGAATAATTCCCTCATAATTATGGATCCGTTACTATTGGGTTTGTAATTCCTGCTCTTGTGTATACGTCGTGGCTCCTGAATGATATCGGATGTATGCAAGACTCATGGATTCGTGGTTCCTAAGACATCTAATTTACATTCGTAGAATTCCTGGATATATTTCTTAATAATATGCATGTTTTTTGGAGAGTTCATATATATATATATATATATATATATATATATATATATATATATTGCTGATAGCTGTAATGGTTTTTACAGTCCTGGACATATTGCTGCTGTCTACATTGGTTCCTAGAGAGTCCCATATATCATGACATATTGCTCCTGGCTAGAGTGGTTCCTGCCTAAGAGGATGCTTTACGTATATTATTTACTTAGCAGTTGTTAATGGTTCCCCTGGGTTCTCCGTAAGTGTTTCTCTGTCTGACATCTTTATACAACAAACAGGACTTGGTACATAGATCACAATGCTATGTGTTAGGCACAATGGTATGTGTTAGGCACAGAGATCCGTGTTAGTTCGGGGGGGGGGTCAAAGAGATATAGAATGGGTGCATGGTAGCATACAGGTAGTATACCGTAGTACGCTATAGCCATTAAGGTAGATCATATTACATAATACACAGTATTGTGTATCCCAAACAGATCATAGTACAATCATTAGATGATAGGCCATAGGGCTGATGTGTATAGTGGTGTAGTACAGTAATACAATGTGGTAAACTGATAGATAATATCAGTCACAATCACCCTCGTCATCATCACCACCACCATCATCATCATCATCATCATCGTCATTATCATTATCATCAATATCTTCATCGTCTTCATCAATACCTGATACATCTCATGTTATACTAATAGTACCTGATACTCGCCATAGTGTACCATAGTATCTGATACAACATGATTGATACAAATATAAATTAGAACCTTACTGGACGGGGTGGATGATTTATTATGGATTGTTGTAGTTTAATGTGGATTGTCGTGGATTATTATGGATTGTTGTTGGTTATTACGAGTTTTTGTACATTTTGAACTGTTTCAGACTGGATTATCGTGGATTATCTATTAAAATAAAATATCAACAAGAAGCTCTATGCTCAACAGCGAATTGAAGTAGACGCTAGATCACGGAAGTTAGTACATCAAGGATAACACTTTTAAGTTATCTTTTTGGAGTGATGCTGTCTTACTACTACTACTACTACTACTAATACTACTAGTACAACAGCAACAACTACTACTACAAATACTACTACTACTAGTATCAAATAGACGTAAAGACACACGAGAGCATTTGACTACGTATGGTAAAAATACATGATCATGTTATCCTCTAACCCAGGGAAGTAGCCATTTTTGCTGATTACTTATCAATAGGAACTAGACAATTAAATGTTTGAGAGATAGAGAGAGACTATCTAGCCTGTAATCTGCCCAATAGAGAGACAGTATGATGAAGACGCCATCCAAACGGAACCATCTTCTTCGTGAAATCCACTTCCGGATGAAATAACCATTGTGATGAAGTCACCTTCCTGACCCAACACCTTCCCGACACGGGTCCAGCTTCACAACGAATCCATCCGGCTTCTCAGGGGAGACTCAAATAAAGCTATCTTCCGGATAAAGCCATTTTTTCCTACGAAGTAATCTTCCCTGTGAAGATTCAAATGAAGTCATCTTCTCGATGAAGCCATCTTCCCAAATGAACGATCGAGCCGTATAGAGTTTGGCACGGAGACACTCTAACTGGCTGATGGATAGCCTCCTCCAAGCCACATAACAAGGATTGTGTGCCGAGAATGTCGACAACCAGCTACCATCTCTTATTGTCAACATATCTTCTCTCTGACGGATATGAATGGCGGCTATGACGACTGGTGAGGACTGATCAGAAGTCACCAGGAGCCGTCTGGATCTGGTGCTGACTGATAAAGGTCAGCAATAGTTCGTCATTTCTCATCGATTTTCGTCGATCTGGGAGCAGACTTCATTATGAAAAGTCGCTGTGAATACCTTAGATTAGCCAGTTCCTCGTCGATTTCACAACGGACAAGGTCAAGCTAATCACTGATTGGCTGTCATAAAGATGTGGCACTTCATTCCCCGTCCTTCATATCATGTAAATTTCTTAAATGAATTTTGAAACAAATTAAAGTAATTAAAATGAATGTTAGCAATATCATATATTATTATGGGAAAATAAACGTATTTCAGTACATGTTATTATTATTATTATTAGTACTAGTAGTAGTAGTAGTATTACATGTTTGAATATACTGCGTCATACGTCCTTCCACTTCAAACAATCTAAGATACTCCCCTGATGATGATGATGATGAAAAAATAGTGTTTTACGACCACTTTTATGGACATGTTAGGCTAAATGGGCCGAGCGACCTCCAAAGGTAATGAAGCGAAGTCAAAGATGAAATACCCTTCAGATATGCCAACGCCGAGTTTCGAAAACGGGTGGTATCGATCTGTGGTCCAACGCCCTACCAACTAGATCACGGAGGCGCCCTAGGATACTCCCCTGGATTATATCCTGTGTACAGGCTGTCTATTAATGATCGCATCACACACACACACACACACACCACGCACACACGCACGCACACACGCACACACACGCACGCACACAAACATCACAACAAATATATATATATATGTTTATATATATTTTATATATATATATATATATATATATATATATATATATATATATATATATATATATATAACTGGACATAGATGAGTTAGTTAATGAAGATGGTTTTGATGCGTAACAATAATTTTGACATTTGAGGCCTCGACCGGAAAACACGAAGACGACATTAAACTTCAACTGACCGCAATTCGATTTATTCAAATCTAGGAGTTCTCGTTTTATAGCCATCTTCGTGCAGACGGAAGTCGAAATGGGCCGCGCCACATCTACAATTAAAGTTTATCATCGGACATAGAATGTCATTAATTTGAACTGCATTTAATTAAAATGGGATATCTATAAACGACGGATTACATCTTAACACAACGAACCCTGTTGAATATAATCACACCCAAACCAAAGATGAAATATCCCGAATGAGATCCAGGACAGAATCCGGAAGGTTTGTGATTTCCTTCTACAGCTAAAATCCTTGATTTCAATTTCGATTCAATTCAATTCGTTTATTTCAACATTCATAATACATAATTTTAATGAAAGCAAACACCTAAAGTCTTGAAAAGGAGGATGCTTGAAGCATTGCTTAAATAATGCCTCCACCCCTTAACATAACATTAAAAACGCTCATGACAAATTTTAAAATAAAAAGATGTGTTATAGTCGATAGACATAATTATATCTTTTATTATGAAACGACACAAAATCC
The DNA here is from genome assembly GCA_025642065.1 of Paralvinella palmiformis. Lineage (NCBI taxonomy): Eukaryota > Metazoa > Annelida > Polychaeta > Terebellida > Alvinellidae > Paralvinella > Paralvinella palmiformis. The sequence continues at coordinate 480,888 of JAODUP010000010.1, read as the reverse complement.
ACATCAGTTTAATTGTGAAACGATTAATTATTGTAGCAATTAACATATTATTGTGTGTATATTATATTATATATATATATTTGTATTTGAACAGTAAATAAAATTACAAACATACCTCAGCATCAGTATCAGTCATATGACGAATATCAGTCATAAAAACATATTCTTAATTTCGCGCTTAAAAATATTAATTATTTTAACATTGCGAACATTTGCATCTAATTGGCTCCATAATTTAACACCCACAATAATTGACAGTAACTTTCTTTTCATCTTACAGAATTTTACATTAAAATTCCCTTTTTTACTAGACCTGGTACCATATCAATATATTTCTTCTATTGTTATGAACAGTTTTTTAGATTGATGGGTAACATGTTATTTTTGGCTTTATAGATTATGACCAAGGTTCTTAATTTTACAACATCTAAAAATTTCAAACACCGATATTGAACAAACAATCGATGGGTATGGTCTAAATAACTAGCTTTGGCAACATGACAGATTGCTTTCTTTTGTAATAGCATCAAAGTATGTAATTGAGACTTGTAAGTATTTCCCCATATCTCGCATACATAATTTAAGTAGGGAAGTATTAATGAACAGTATAACATGTATAAGTGGTTATTTCCGAACATGTATTTCACTTTATAAATAACATTTTTTTTACAAACAGCGTTAATATGATTAGACCGTGATAATGTTTCATCTATCAACACTCCTAGGAATTTAGCAACTCGTCCTCTATTGTACTCTACCGACTTCTAATCCAACAATCTTGAGTTTACAGTTATCCTGATAAGGCGCGATATGGAAACACCCGTGATTTGTTTTATTGATATTCAGAGATAATTTGTTGACTTTAAATCATTGATTCATTTGTTTTAATTCATTGTTGAGCACATTATTAACCCCTTTTAACCACTTTTGCCAACATATAATACATTGTTATCATCAACAAACAATATAAATTTAATTATAATAATTTCCAGATCATTGATGTCTAGTAAAAATAAAACAGGTCCTAAAATAGAACCTTCCGGAAGTCCATATAACATAGAGTTCTATAATCGGAACAAATACCATCATAAACAACAAATTGATTTCTGTTAGTTAAATAATTTGTTATCCAACTTGAAGCAATACCCTCGAACACCAAAATGGCAGAGTTTCTTAATTTCGCCAATCTCATCTTCGACCAATTATAATACGATATTAGATATCGCGAATGCGTAAACAACAGAACAAATATAGACTAATAACATAACCTCTTAGCCAAAACATCAGTTACTCCAAACACGTGATCCACTTGACATGCGCACTCCAGAACATCTAGGCCAGCGGAGGCTCGAAATTACAGTGAGTGAGTGAGTGAGTGAGTGAGTGATTACTTTGTTTAACGTCAACGCTAATCACGACCGTGATATACGTGTATGGGACAACATCGGTCGGGATATCGTTCTTGTATTTAGTACATATCTTAACATGAGGCTAATAAATCATTTTTCACCTGGAAACTTGCACCTCTCTGTTAGCCAATGCAAATATGTCGATAATTTAATGAAAAGTTTCAATAAACTGCTTAAAAGAGCAGAAACGTTCGCTACAATTTTGTAGATTGGCCAAGACGCCATTTACAGTTGAATTTCTCGGAGAGAGGTTGAATATTTCTAGTGAAATACGGTAGATAACAGCGCCATCAAAGAGGATTTGTATCTAGCAACAGCCGGTGAAATAATGTAAACAAAAACAGTTATAAATAGGCGACCATTCTACGTCCGTCGGGGGGAGGTGGATGTAAATAGCGCAGTCCACATCACGTGACCAGTAATTAAGGTTAGTCTCAAAAGGGAGCCGTCATTATTCCTACTCTGTCAGGTTGTTGATGTCACAATCGTTGTCTTAATTAGTGCCATCTATCATCACTGTTTATCCTATGCCAATTGAAGCGTCATAATCATGACGTCATATTCATTACGGGCTGCCAGTGATATAGAGCTTTAAGACTATGTGCAATACAATTTACTCGTGCCAGGAAGTGATTATTTTCAGTAAATTTTAATGAGCTTTTGATATAATACCATGGAATCCTCACCCATCGAATTTATCTACATTTACTGAAAACGTAATAAAAAATCACCCATGACATAAATGTAAACAATGTCACGTGTTGGATGATGAACAAATTCGGCAGAAACATTTCTCCAATCTGAATGAAATATATTTTCAGTCTTACAAATATGGCATTTAATATATTATATAATATTGACGAAAACAAATATTTAACAATTATGATAAATTGCTAAATAAATATATTGATAAAACACAGTAACTGATAAAGGAAGTTTCTACATCATATAAAAACGGATGTGAGATTATTCACCACAAACATTGGCGGATGGGACGACTGAAACAATTGATTTAGTATGTCAAGATAAAATATAACAAGGTATATAAGAATATAATATATTATAGTATATTATATTAACACATTGCTGGAACAGAAGCATAGGATTTTGAGTTCAAATATCAAGGTACCAGTTATTGAATAGCAACACTGAATCCGCTACCTAACCGCTCCTGGAACATAGTGCAAGGAACCCATAGAACGTAAGCCGGCCTTTTATCAGAAAGGGATATTTCAACATTTTGACAAACTTCGAGCAAACTATTTTAAAGTACAAATTATCCGGTTACTAACGCTAATCCGGTTACTCTCCAGATTCGTTCGCATATAAACGCTCCTTGTCGTCATAGATTGCTTACATTGACAACCAAAAATTGTCCGCATACAATCAACAACAATGGCTACTTATAGGTGAAGGTCAAACGGGACAGATTCTCCATCATAATGTTCTCAGTCACAACAGGCTAAAGACGTTATCCATTAATGGCGGAGAACTATGTATGTGTGTGTGTATGCGTACGTGCGTGGTGCGTGCGTATGTTAGTATGTATGTATCTATGTGTGTCGTGTGTGTGTGTGTGTGTGTGTGTGTGTGTGTGTGTGTGTGTGTGTGGTGTGTGTGTGTGTGTGTGTAGAGAAGAGAGAGAGAGAAAGAGAGAGAGAGAAAGATAAGTCACTGGTACAGAGAATCACGAATGCTGATTCCAACATATGGAAGATTCATCGGGGTCATATTTTTTAAATTAGCGATTTTCATACTGGGATGCGTGATGCCTAACGAAAGTAACACGTCTATGTTAGAAAAGGGGCTATTTAACAACCTCGATCGCTCTCTCTCCCTCTCCCCCATCTCTCTCTCTCTCTCTCTCTCTCTCTCTCTCTCTGTGTGTCTATGTGCGTGCGCGCGACCGCGCGCGCATGTGTTGTTTTGATTTATTTGTCTTATCTTAGATGCCAAAGCTAATATATTTATCAAAATTCAGTTTAGAAATAACAGTTAAGAAAATAATAGAATGATAAATGTTTTCGTAAATGAAGACGCCCCAATGTCACGTGACAATGACGTGTTATTCTGTCGGCTAACGTTTACGTTCAATAACACTCGAGAATTTAAAGTTACAATTATTATTGACGTCATCACTTAATGATTATCATCTTCTTCCAACAGATAAGGCGGTAACTGTAGTGTCGACGCTATAGTGTCGAAACTATAGCGTCGGCACTATAGTGTAGGTTCCTCTGTACCGCAAGTGATCATTCGGTACACTATAGACGTGGATTTCGCGAAATGCAACAATGGATTAGATATGTTTATCGGATGTTTCATCCCCCAACAAAAGTGTTCAAGCCGATTAACTCATTTCCCTGGAGAATGGCTGGTTCGGCCATGTAACATCAGGTGAGAGTACGTTGCGTTGTCTCATCTGAAACTTGCATTGCGTCGATATAGAATACATCTGGATTTGTGATATGGAAAAAGATTTATGTCTGGAAGTTGCAAAAGACAAAAATATAAAAATAAACCACTTTTCTTGGGCGTCTTAGGACTATATCCTATATATATATATATATATATATATATATATAGCAAAACCAAACTTTTTCCAGGCCCCTCACGAAAAAGTTATCGTTACACAATGATTGACTTGAGGTCATTAAATCCCTCCCCCGCCAAATATCCTCCGTTTCGTTCGGGCTTTGTTGACGTATTATAAATATATCGTTCATTTTGTGTAGTAAATGGCGTCGTGTTGGTACAGTAGAGTTTTGTTGTGGTTCTCGTGTATTTGACGTCAGGTTTTTTTCTTCAGATTTCCAAGCGATGAATAGCTCGGCTGAAATGAGTTACTTCTGTATTGCTGAAGTTTCCTCAAAAATTCGTTGTCTTCAGGATTTTCGCTCTTTCTGTCATCGGTCGTGGTGATTTGATTACTACAGATGTATAACATACGCTGGATTGTAAAAAAAGTATTTTGACATAACTTCAAATTAAAACCAAACCCACAAATCATTAGTACCATTCTGTGTAACGGTGTCGATCAACAGATGGCGCCACTAGCCGTCAGAGTCCTTGGATTAATTCATTCGTTCAACAATAATCTCGACTCAGACTGAAACAGAACTGGACTAGATGCTGGAACAAGGTGTAATATGGAACACATCACAATCTTCTTCACTGATCGGCTGGTCATCCCTATCTACATGTAGCCATTGTTGACATGAGAAGCTATCAACAAACCAGGTTATCACAGTGAGTGAGTGGGTGAGTCGGTGAGTGATTTGTTATATTTCGCATCTCAGAAACAACTTTTGCCTGGGTTTAACGTGGGCATGTCTGAAGGGTGTTTCATCTTTCACTTCACCTTATTTAGCCTATCATGTGCAGAGAAGTGGCCGTAAAACATGAACAATCATCATCAGATATCACTACTAACTGTAATACGTGTGTACTCCTCGTGTTATCAGAACACTTACAACAGCCGACAAGAGTACACTCGTACTTTAATAAATGGTTTATGTTCAACGTAATGAATCTCACCTTGTCAGGTCACCTCCAGGTTAGGCTTACTTGGGAGACAAATGGCCGACAGACAGACAGACAGATATACAGACAGACAGACAGACAGACAGACAGACAGACAGACAGACACAGATAGATAGATAGATAGATAGATAGATAGATAGATAGATGAGATTGAGATTGATTGATTGATTGATTGATTGATTGATTGATTGATTGATTGATTGATAATATATAGATAGACAGATAGATATATGGATATATAGATAGATATATAGATATATAGATAGACAAATAGATATATGGATAGATAGATAGATATATAGATATATAGATAGACAAATAGATATATGGATAGATAGATAGAGATATAGATAGATAGATAGTTAGATATATAGATAGACAGATAGATAGATAGATAATGGGAGAGGCATGTAAGCCGATAGAAGCATGTCTTTACTCGATTAAAGACATTAAAGATATCTGAATACATATCAAATTCAATTTACAGGTAAACTAAGAGATAGCCAAGACAATGCATAGATAACCAAAGACAGACGGTCAAGACCATCATCATGTATAGATAAACCAAGACAGATGTAAGTCCACATACAGATGTAAGTCCATATAGATGTGATGACCTTACATCGATCTTACATTTCCGTCTACTCGAGGACGAAGCCGAAGTCTCGCCGACGTCATCAATCAGAGTCACGTGATGCCACTACGAGGTTCATGTTATGTATGACTACCGGAAGTGGAGAGCGAGATTTGTGGATAACACAAAAAGCTCTCCGGCATATTGTATCTGTTATCACAGAGAATGATGTAGGATATCTTACAAAATGTTATGGCCATTGTTCCAGGTGATAATAGTGAATAATTATAGTATTATGTCATCCCCCCCTTCTCTCTCTCTCTCTCTCTCTCTCTCTCTGTGCGTATGTGTGTGCGTGTGTGTGCGTGCGTGCGTGCGTGTTCTCGTTTCGTAGACTTGCATTATTTTCGTTTACCTTTTCATTATCCATCCGGAATGACCTCCCCCTCCCTTCCCCGTCCACCCCACCTCACGAGATGACGTAATCGCCAAAACGTGATATGGCGAGATCCGGCGAGAGGTAAAACATGGCCACCAAACGAGACGTCGGCGCGGAGCGATGAAAAGGGTTAACGTGCGCTCCTCCGCCCACGCTTTACCTAAAGGTTACCTTGGTAGATCCCGGTATGGTAAACCTGACTTCTTGTTCCTTTGTGTCATTATATAGCCATACCCCGCATCTAGGTCGACGATAGACAATAAGTACTCATCACTTCGTGTGTTATCTCCATAAGGTGATGCAGTCTGTCGCCATTGTGAGCCATATTTGTGTTATACGCATTTTTAATGAGATATAAATTGTACGAAACGGAAATTAAACCGCTCATATACATTAACACATGCGGCGAGCTAACGTGAGCGTATGTCTGGGCGATAATGTGGTACCACGGCGGGCCAACTAATTCTCTGATCCGGTCGAATTCAGCTGGGACTGAAATGTGCGGATAAATGAAACAACACACACACACACACACATATATACTCTCTCTCTCTCTCTCTCTCTCTCTCTGTATATATATATATATATATATATCCCTCTGTGTGTCTCTCTCTCTCTCTCACTCTGTGTGTATGTGTGTGTGTGTGTGTGTCAAGATTCGAGACAACAATTGAAAAGACTGTTCATCCAGATTAGATCCAGTATAGTCAGTTTTAATACCGACATAAGGGATGTGATATCGTATTGCTCCATGAGACGACGTCTTCTAACATTAGTTTAAAGTACAAATCAACATCAGCCATACAGTATGTGAAACACCCCCCCCACCTGTAGCACACTAAAGTCGGGTCATGATATCAGTATTGAGAAGGTCAAATGATTCTGGATACCTTATGCCACATTATACCGGAATATCTTATGGGTAGTGTGTTTATTGAAATCGATCAAGTTAAAACGATAAGCCATTGATGTCGTTGTGTTTATAGTAACGGTAACTAGTTCAATTGGTGAATGTCATAAAAGGTAGAATTGATATCTGTCAATCATTGGGATCATCTAGGTCATCAGGTAAAGGCCATTATTGGCGAACGATACGTCTGAGAACATAAGGGACCAGCTATATGTCCCGCTAGTTCGATGTTCCTCCAATCTGATGTTCCACCGGTCGGATGTTACCCCAGCCTAGTGTTCCGTCAGCCCGATGTTCCGTCAGCCCGATGTTTCGTCAGCCGGATGTTCCGTCAGCCCGATGTTCCATCAGCCCGATGTTTCGTCAGCCCGATGTTCCGATGGATATTACGACAGATTTTAATATCCAACTGTGTTTTTCATCCGTGAATAGTAATGTGGAATATTTCATATTGGGCTTGTCCCTCCCTATGACTTTTTATCCCAGGTGTTACCAACATCGAGGCTAAATAAATTTCTCACTCACTCACTCACTCACTCACACTCACTCACTCACTCACTCACTCACTCACTCACTCACTCACCCTTATTTAAACGGCACTCGAGTACACTGTTTCTATCTATCCAGTTTGCGGGTCAGTGAAGCCATGTAGTAGCATGGAACAAGAAGTGTAATTCACCAATTGTTTGTAAATAATCGTTTTGGGGGATTCACAGAACTAAGTCACTCTACAAGTTCTTGTAGCAGTTTCATTTTTATTAAATATAACGTAGAATTATTTTTACTAATAGATAAGATTATTTGTATGGGGAAAGTTGACAATTTATTTTTGACTGAATAAATTACATGTTATTGAAAATAAATCTTCATCTTGGGAATTGTAATAGACATGTTATCAATATATGAAACACGATTGGCAAAAGAATGTTTTACATCATATGGTACAGGGAACCCGGTGAAACGCGACCCGCAAACGCACATTCGCTAGATGGCGCAGTCCTCACTGAAATTGTCTATTATAGCTGGTATTGTGTATATCGTATCCCACCCCACCCTAATACTTATATATTACGTAGCCTGAAAATTTGCTTTTATTAGCTGGTGATGTTTTGCTTAGTAACAACAAAATATAAATAAAAAACCTCAGATTATTTATACCTAGAAGCGAACATATAATTTATGAAACAGCTACAATCTGAGTCTTGTTCATTTTACGGTCACACACAGCCATACAGCAATATACGGAGAGTTATCTTCCCGGGTACGAGTTCCCAGGTAGATCTACATTAAACTTGCAGCAAATAAAGGATTATGTTGTAACACTCCTAAAACCCACTTATTTAAATTAGACAGGTTATCTATGGTATCAATAAACTTCTGTCTTTGTGCACTTTCGTATAAAATTAATTATGTTGTGCGAATCAGGACATATCTTAATTTAAATTCCACTATAAAGCACCTACAATGAACTCGTTGGTAAAATACTGGTATTATAAAAATAAGAATTTCAAAAACCTCACACCAAAACATTGGATTAATTCGAGGCCATCCTAAGGCAGAAATACACACAACTCGCATAAGAGTTAGCTCACAGAATGAAGGATGCTGGAAACAGACGAAATTTGATTTCGTATACGGAAACTAATCACAGATGAATATTAAATTACACAAAGGCGCAGGTATTTGACATGGTTGATTCGTCCCGCCATCTTTTGTGAAATATCATAGACAACTGTCGTGTCTTGTCATCTGATCCAGGAGCCATGCGAGAAATTGCAAGCCTTAGATGGATATTTGTCATGGAACACGCTGTGAGAACCTTTGTACTGTCTGAAATGTGAACTACACCGATATCTACACATCATCCGAACTAGTACCAACAAGATGAAACTGATTGGAACACATATACAATTCAGGCTACACTGAATTGAACGAAGAAAAGAAGGCACCCTACTCCCCCCGCAGCTGCTGAAGATATTAATATTTATACAGGCACAGTGTACGGATGTTTGTTTACGGTATCCTATTGTACGTGTGCCTTTGTGAGTGCACCAAGTTCGTGATATGCTCAAACATCCCAAAAGACACATATGATGTTAGACAGTATATATTACCCTTATATATATATATATATATATATATATATATATATATATATATATATATCAATAACCAATAAGAAAAGCACTCTACACAAACAAACAAATAATATTTTGGTACAAATGTCAAAATATCACCATTTTGGCCGCATTTTCCAGAACTTCACCAACCCCTTGACTATTTCAAATAACTGATAACATAAACTGTACCGAATATGTCAGGTGTCGTGTCCTGTGTTCACTACTGAATATATCACAGTATAAATGAATGTGGTATTTATTTTTCGTAAACTCTCTCTTCCTCTGTGTGAGTGTGTGTGTGTGTGTAGAGAGAGAGAGAGAAAGAGAGAGATAGACACACACACACACACACACACACACATACAGCAGAACCTATGACATTTAAAGAAGGGCAGCTGAAATGACGATCGTGATGTAACGTCACTAAAATAAAATGGCCGAAGGCAATTAATATAATAACTAGGATAATCAAAGATACCATTCTCAGATGCCGAGTCATTCCACTAACAGCCCTCAACGTCGACTAATTATCATTAAATCATTTGTACAGAGAACATCTCTGTTACAGTTTCAAGCTTTACATATTATCTCTTCGTCTTGAGTGGAATATCTGATGTTAACATTATCCCATTTTCTGTTGTTCTGCTAAAATTCGGTTGTTTTTACCAAAAGAAGATTTCGATTGATTATTTAGATGTGTATTTGAGTACGTCAAACACGGTCAATCAATAAGGAAACAGATCCTCTGCGAAGATGTTTTCTGTGATACAGTTTCTGACGATGACACCGTCATGTGATGGATTTCGGCCAATCAGCGAACAGTACACAACCACTTCAATTGTGATCCAAACAGCGCCGAGCTGAAACGAACGCCGAATGTGGAGAACAAATGGTTAACCGGTAGTTCCGGACATTTTGTTCTACGGAGAAATAGCTTAACCCCTTGCTCTCTACCTACCTCGTACAGTACTGCGGTAGTGATTGTGCTCATACACCAACCGGCAGATTATCACCACTCGTTGCTTATATAATATTTATGTAATATACAGTAACAACAAATGGAGCATTTAAAAGGATCTTTACTGTCGATGTCCTTTTAATACATATGTCAACTAACTTGGTTTGTTGATTGGTTGATGTAGCCTCGATGTTAGCCACACCTGGGACATATGGCTGGTGGGTGCCGGTTCTTGGGGAAACATCCCACAAAGACAGGGATAAGACAGATTCGAAACCATAACCCGGAATTTTTTACAGCGCAATGCATTAACCACTATTGTTTTAGACTAGTAACAGACTGTCGATAGATTAATGACAGATTGATGACAGATTGATGACATACTGGTGACTGGCAAGGAATAGACTGGTGACAGGTAAGTAACAGACTGGTGACACACTAGTGATAGCTCATTGACACACTGGTGACAGACTGGTGACAGACAAGTAACAGACTGATGACAGACTGGTGACATTCTGATGACAGAATTGTGACATCCTGGTGACAGATTGGTGACAGCCAGTTGATAGACCGGATTTTCATAGATTGGTAATAGACAGATGACAGACTGATGACAGATTCGTAACAAATCGGTGACACACTGGAAATAGAATAATAACAGACTCATGACAGTCTGGTGATTGGCTGGTACCAGACTAGTGACAGGCTAGTGACAGGCTGATGACTGGTGACAGGCTGTCAACAGACAACCTGGTGACAGACTGGTGACAGGCTGATGACAGACAACCTGGTGATAGACTATAGCCATATTAATGACGTGTTCGTGACAGAGTAATATTGACAGAATAATAAAACAATGGTGAGAGTCGGGTCATCAACTAATGACCTGTTTATAACGGACTTGCGGTTTGTCGAGTACGCGATGCGCTACAATAATAATTAAAAAAAATATATTGTTTAAATATTTTACAACAAGGTGACATGACGACGTTGTCATAACATAAAAATTGAAATAAGATAATCTTATCATCAAAACAAACAAGATCCCAGAATCCTTATCACAACGGAATACTGGAAACGGTTACAGCTGCCGCCTAGAAATATCAACATGTAGGAAAGGTGTCACGTGATCGGGGGAATCACGTGATCAGATCATCACCTGATCAGATCATGACTACCTAATTAGGTGATTACTATGTATGTAAACAATCACACAAATAGAGATAATACGACTAATCCGACAATCCGATGTTCAGACGCTGTAATTTCCACTCCATGATATAATTAAATATTTGTTGGTTTTGGTCAGAATTACAGCTTTAGAAGGGGAAACATCGCCAAACGAACAACATTTATATTATACCAGCTTACAGTATATTAATAATAATAATAATAATAATAATATACAGCAGTGCATGTCTATTTTAATTGGAACTGATAAGCAGTAAAGCATGCATTATTGAGTGTTGAGTGAGTGAATGAGTGAGTGAGTGAGTAAAATAGTTACCGAAGGGCAATTTCCGGTAGGAATTAAATGATCAGATGAAACATCTCAGCAACATAAGCAACACTGGGATTCGAACCCTAAGCCTGGGATTCTGCAACCAACTTTGCTATTGGATATTGCTATTCTTTTGGTTATCGGAATAGTTGAGTCTCAAAACAACGAAACAACAAAACATGAAGCAACCCCCCCCCCACACACACACACAATACGAAGATGAAGCAAACACACACACACACACACACAGAGGACGACCGGAAGTCATCACGTGGTTGGCACTTTATGTGGGGCAACTCAGCACGTGCGTTTACATACGTCATACGACCATATCGCATAGTTATATCACGTGGATATCATATGACTCGATCTCGCCGTAAACATATCGTTGATGGGCTTAGACCTGCCGTCCTAGGTCACATCACGTGACTATCGTCAAATTCAGCCACCAACGCACATATCATTCGCTGCTATAAAAATAAAACAAAATAAATAATAGACCCAGATATATAATACGACAGGTCAGGAAGATGGTAAAGATATTGTAACGGGGAAGTTACCTGATAATAGATGTCGATCTAGGGAGGGGCGGGATCAGCCCTTGATTAGGGAATAAAACGGTCCGGAAGCCATCTCTATTTTACTAAACCGTGTATTTAATAAAAAAGACGTCAATATTAATATTGTGATATTTTCTGTCTCGCTAATTGTCATTAGTCACCGAACACCAGTAGATAACAGCCAATGGCAGGTAGATATCTCTAACCACGTGATCAACTGATTTAATCGGGTCACCACTGTTTGGAGCTAATTGGGCGTTTCTATCTCCGACACGATGAAATCACGATTCGTGTGGTAATTATTTATACAGGTACTAAAATGAATGATTGACAATTATTGACGTTGATCGGTGATAAAATACTAACCGGAAATGACATAAATAACTGGAGGTAAATCGGTTTGACAATGTTTGGTCTCCGTCACAAGATGTCAATCAATTTTGACAAGGTCATCGCCGGATTTTCCGGATGTAATTCACGATGCCGGGAAATATTGACTCGACGAATTACTATAAGCGTATAACTGTTAAATTGTTATAATAATTAATTCACAATGTCTTGCTTAAGATATATTTTTATGGCGTGGAATATGCCGCCACCTATCGGCTGACAACGGCATACCCCGCGGTTAGTTTTAGAATGGAGAATAACATGATTAATAAGTCCTTAGAGCAGTGATATTGGATCCATATGAGAAAACCAATTTAAACGAGGAAATAAATAAACACTGAAATAAACAAACGAAAATCGATGTCATCACGATCTGTTAACACGAATGTATTATTACAATGTGAGAACCATGTCTCGCTAAGGCTCAGCTGGTTAAGGGGAACAGCATGAATCTGAGGGTCCTGAGTTCGATTCCGTCGCCAAGCCGTTACCACGCGAAATTATTTATCGGAAATCAGACGCGTAGAACGATAATGAGAACAACTGATATTATATCGATATCACAGGATTAAGACTGGTCTCTATAGCAGGAGATGGTTTATGTCGGGTTCTTACGACAGTGTCCCTTATCTGATATTATATTTGAATAAATAATTTATTTAGTCTTACATCATTGTATTTAAAGTAGTAACAAGTTTATTTTGGTCTCTTAGTATTGATGACACATCTGTTGTCATCTAATTCAGATAGCCTTCATAATTTAATTTCAATCATATTTTGCGAGAATTTTACTAGTTTATGGGTGTTATATTATGGAACCAATTAGATGCTAATGTTCGCAATGTTAAAACAATTAATAGTTTTAAGCACTTAATTAAGAATATGTTTAAATGATGATTGATGATTGATGTTTTACGGCCACTTTTGTGCACAGGGTAGGCTAAATGGGCCGAGCGACCTCCAAAGGTAATGAGACGAAGTGAA
>JAODUP010000010.1:165000-462500 GCA_025642065.1 Paralvinella palmiformis | reverse complement strand
AACCCATAACACCCAATGGCAGTGACTAGACACACAACAAGACGGAGTTGATAATCCCGGTATTACAGGATTTCCGGAGTTAGCCATACGATACATAATATCGCCACCATTGTACTGTGTGATCTACGAGATTTCGGCCGTTTTAGACCGATTTACTACCCCAGGATATATTGATACCAATCCTCCCCCCTCCAACACTACGGTTGTTGGTAGTTCGTGTATGGGCTAGACAGCTCGCGCTCCCCTGTGGTATACACCGGCTTGGATCCTGAACGTTATTTAATGTATTATCGTTATAGGAGGTTGTGGTAGTCGGTCTGGATCATGTCTGGTACGGCGCTACAGGTGTCTGGATCCCGTGGTACGCCGTGTATGTCCCTAGTTCGTCTCCTGTCGGCTGAAGACAATCAGGTGTTACATTCCGGATAATCCTGATGACCATAGCTCGGTTTTCACCACATGCCATCCGTACAGTATCTAGTTACATCATCAGACGCTGCCACGTGTCCCGTAAATGGCGCAGTGACATCACGTGATCGAAGACTCCCCTCGCCACACCCAACCTAGTTACTCCACTTCGCGTGACATGACCTAGTACACAGCGCATCACATGACTTCGCGCTCCCCACGTGATCACAACGCGGAGCTTGGTTATACGTGGCCGAGTTTACAGTGCGTGCGTTTTGTTGGCATCCGGTGACTTGTTTCCGCAACTTGACCTGATTGCACCACGTGACTTGTTAACATCTCGTGACCTGTTTATACCGCGTGATCTGTGTTATAATGGGTCGTTTAGCCCGTATAGAGCGACCTCTGTTGTACAGTACAGTTGGCTGTACGCTGTTTGGAGCCATGCTACTTATTATATCCATATGTACTGACCATTGGATGCAGCTCGACTTCCCACATGGCATATATCGTAATAAATCAAAAGCTTACGTCATCAGTCATCACAGCGGCCTCTGGCGAATATGTAGAAGAGAGATTTATAACGAAACACTTCCGGTCACTAGAAGTAAGTTTGAACTACTCGTATGCCTTTAGTCGACACACACACACACACACACACACACACAAACACACACACACAATATGTCCTTTGGGAACATGGTATTTATTAAGAATTATTGTTTTCATTGTGGACACCGTTATAAATGGAATGTGTTTATGACGACTAATTCATGTTATGACGAGAGTATTGTATTATGACGACGATGTCATGTCATGACGACATTCATTATTGCATCATGACGACATTATTGCATTGTGACGCCAATATCATGTTATGAAAATGGCATTGTGTTTTGACAACAATATTATGTCGTGTTATGATGACAATATTGTGTTATGATAACAACATCCTTTTATGACGACCAAATCATGTTGTGACGATAAAATCCTGTTATGACGATATTGTCGACGAATATTTATCATAATTCAAGTCTGATAATATTAACCAACTTCTGGTCAACAGTAGACAGTTTGTCTACAAGGTCTCGTCAGATGCTGGTACTTGAGGGTCTTCTGAAGGTCGTACCGCGTATCATATGCCACGGATACAATTTCTAGGCCTGAATATAAATAAACACGGATCGAGTCGTAGCCAGGACAGGTCCTTAGGTTAGACTATTAAAGCTGTAAGAACTGCTACAGCTCTAACAGTTGTGACAGTTGTTACAGCTGTAACAGAGGCGTCTGATTGCATTTAGTGACTGGGGCCGTTGCGATGTCACAATGGCATTTGCATATATTTTACACACACACACACACACACACAAGAGAGAGAGAGAGAGAGAGAGAGGGGGGGGGGGCCGTATTATCATTTATCATACCTGTATAATACATGTCTAAATAAACATCCATCAATCAATTGAAAAGTAACATATAGCCTATGACAACATGGCTACGCTTCGTTGATCGCGTGCTGCGTGCAGTCATCATTCTGGAGAACACATATCGATCCGGAACAGTAGCCGATTATTAGTAGATGAATTCCGATTGGATTAAAAAGGATCGCGATCCGGTGACCTTTACAGTACCGTTGTCCAGTAAATAGTACGAGCTTCCGTAGGTCACATACTAAAATGTAATAAATTATATAGGTCAGAGGGGGGGGGGTATTTAAATAATCCCTATCTGTACTTGTGTTTGGGTACGGGGGAAGGCAGGGGCTAGGTGTTAATCCAATTCACTTCTCTTAATTAAATATTTTCATAAAGCGATATAAAATCACGGCGAACTCACTCTAACGCATTTGAAATCGAGCATCTGGCGAAGTTTTCATCCGGACCAGATCAAGAACCTGTAAAATAATAGACCGGGAGCACGTGATTGATGGCCTCGCCTCGGGCGGTGGAGGAAATGATCATTGTTATACGGTAATCGTCTGCTCCCGAAAAGCTTTCTCCCGATAATCGGGATCTCTGTGTCAGATTCTGGATAAGTCGACTTTCCGTAATCCCTTCTTCTGGGAATCATTTCCGGATTCCTGGATCGCCTTGGCGATGTTCAGGATTGGAATATTTCCTGATGGGTGGGTCGTCATTAAGAGATAACGATGACACACGGAAGGCAGTTGATGGTTCTTTGGTTGTAGCTGATATTAATATTGTCACGTGACTGTTGATATCATGTCAGTTATCTCTCTACCGATAGTTTGACGACAGAACACGTGACACGTGTTCTGGTCGGTTAAACCCGTGACATAATTTATACTCAGTGTATTTAGTCTGGATCATTCGTAGACCCGATTATTATGATGCTAGTAATAATATGTTTCCTTCTGTACCTACACGTGATCTATGGAGCCAATATACTTCCTAGTGTACATACTTTGGCTTAGTGCACTAAGTGTAATCCCTCTTTGGGATCAAGGGCAAGAACATCAACAACAATAACAGTATAAATAATAATAATAATAATAATAATAATAGTGAACTTATTATTGTTCCTATGGTACCGCTGTTAGGGTATTACATATTAAATTTGCATGTGGTGGGAGCGAATCCCAGTTTTATATGTATCTGTGGAATGTGCTACCCTTCGATAAAAGGCTGATGTTCTCATTTCTCTTTTCTCAACTCACTGACTGAGTGAGTGACTCACGCGCTCACTAACTCAGTCAGTCATTCACTTACTCACTCTCTCACTCACTCACTCACTCACTCACTCACTCACTCACTCACTCACTCACTCACTCACTCACTCACATGTTGTAGCCTGTCAGAAGCAACACTACACTATCAGCCTAACTTATCTTGGTCTAAATCTCCGATATCAATGAATTAAACATAATCTGTCGTTATCTATATCATGATCACAGCCGTGCCATCACTATGTCATCACCATATCTCTTACATTATAACAAATAATATCACAAACAATAATCTTTTATCTACCTGAGCGCAAATATTGTACGGAAGGACATTTATCTGTAATACCTGTAATATATATATATATATATATATATATATATATATATATATGTGTGTGTGTGTGTGTGTGTGTGTGTGTGTAGTCTATTATCTGGTATTCCTGGATACGCTACCTTTGATATTAATACTCCAAAGGACGTTATACTTACACATGGATCAGTATAAGACTAGGTTATTTTTAAATATTTACTCGGAAAATATTTACTCACAAACTCAGTTTCGAACCAGTAATCTGCCGCAATACCGTCTGAGCCATGATAATTGAATACAAGGTTATATATATATATATATATATATATATATGCAGTCAGCCATGATAGTTAAATATGATGCTATACTGAATATTATATATATATAATCCCCAGGGTTTTTAACGTCCCCCTTTATTTTAAATAATATATATATATATATATATATATATATATATAGTTAAAATGATATCTAATGATAATGGTGTCTTGTTTTGACAGCTAACTGTCTCTAGTATAATATATCTCCTAGTGGTTTGTTAAGTTAGAGAGATGATAGATGAAGCCAGGTTTTAGTGTTCTGTATTAAGTTAGCTAGCTGTTGAGAGTTTTATGACCTCTAATACAGTAAACACTCCATTTACTGAAATAATAACAGTAAGAGCTGTCTAGTTATGGTGTTTGATTATCGGGCAACTCTGATTGGTTTATTAATCTTTGCCTAGGACGTTTTGACCTAGGACGATTTGGCCTGAACGTTTTGGCCTAGAACAAAATTCCAGTTAGGAGATGAATACAGTAGCTTGCACAATACAGTACATACAGTAAAATACACAATCGGGATCTCAAACCATATACAATTTAAACCATTATATGTAACTGTGAGAAGCCATACAGAAATAAACTTCAGTTAAATAAAGAAGCCCCATCAAAGCATTAACATTTCACCATTTTATTGATCATTTGTAGTGCATACACACCTACAAATAAAACAGGAAAAGACACAATCAGAAGCCATATTATATATGGTTTGTAACTGTTAGAAGTCATAACTCCAGGAAAGACTTCGTAAACCTAGGTTAACCTCTCCCCGAATTTCTTCATGGAATTTCCCACAATCTTCGAATTGGAAAATCTAACATCTAAGTGTGATTGTTAAATAAATAACATAAATGTACATTTTGGGATAATAAACCTTAAATGTATATATTTTGAGATAATAAACACAAGATATTATATTTGTTCGCTTTTTATATTTGGCCAAAACCTCCTTCAAAAATAGCTGTCCAAAACGTCCGTTGGACGAAACTGATCCCCCCCCCACACACACGACAGAGAGAGAGAGAGAGAGAGAGAGAGACAGACAGACAGCGAAAGAGAGACGCACGCGCGCACACGCGCGCACACACACACATACACATATATATATATATAATATATATATATATAATATATAATATATATATATAATATATATATATATATATATATATATATATATATAATTCACACAATTCACACACACGCACATTTAAAACTTTTGTACCCGAACCAAAAATTTCACTGTTTATAAATGAAACGCTGGGTTTTGTTTCGTGCCAGTGACGTCACACACAAAATGGCGCTGGCGGGCGATATATAAACCAAAACGTACATAAACCAGAAATTATTCCTGTCTGTTAATGGCAAAATATAAAAGAAATAAAACAAATATAACTGTTTATTGAACAAAATATATATTAAATTTAAAACCATTGCCTATACCACGTTATGGTGCATGTGTGTGATTTATTGTTAACACTTTGTGATTCAACTAAACGAATGAATGAAGCGAGAGAAAAAACGCCAGAATATAAACATTCACAGTTGAGAGATGTTCGAGTTGAAACGATCTTTTAATAAACCCATCTTTCAAAAGACAATTTATTTGGACATTTGATGGAGTCATAGTAATATGATCTTCAGCCAGTCGATCTAGTCACAGTCTTCGTATATACTCGATCAATTGCCGAGAAAACGGATCAACCAATCAGGAGCCAGCTAGCTTTGGGGGGGGGGGGAACCCAATACGTCAGCGAAATGCCGAAGGCTATTTAAAGTATTGTTACTATCAACAAATCTGTTTTATTAACTGCTCAATGACTCGGACTTTAGTGCAGAATCGACAGTGTTACGAGAATAAATAGCTCAAATTGCAATCACCTTCCTTCACTTCGGGATCAGTTGGCTTCGTTATTAGCGAAGTATCGGGTTTGGGAGAAAGCTTCAGTTTTGTTTATAAACAGTGATAAACGTTATCGACTTTCCGAGTAATATGTTGTGCTTTTACTCTTCAGAAATCAAGAACAGGAGATACAAGGAGTTTGTTCGGTATTTAACCGAGGATCTTAATAGCTACTATATTAATATCCTCGGTTTAGCTACAAAGACGTCGTCCTGTCAGTGCCCTCTACCGAATGAACGAGAAATCATTTCGATATTCCTCTAATCTACATAATCATTCCGAAATATGCAAAATAATATACTAGTCTTATAAGTGTGTAATATTCCTAATCAGATCTCGGTTTTACGATATTTGGAATGTGAGTTTCAGAAATACGATAACAGGCAATAACAAGCTGGTATCAGCTGGCGCATCGTGGTGTACAGACGTGTGTACATGTGCAACAATATCAATTTGGTATATACAGGTGTATATAGAAATGTATGTAACAGCATTGTGGGCTTGACATAAACAAACACGTCCTGACACTAAAATATATTTACGACAACACATGCAACGTCATATACACGATTTAGTATATCCCGATATATGGACAAACGTTTGAAAATATCAACAAGTTAGAATATTCCGTTAGAAATGAGCTAACAAAGTATAAGTTAGTATAGCCTCATATATGGACAAATATATAAGAATATTTTATTGTTTTGCTACATAGCCATTCTTAAACTGGGGAAAATATTTATGCTGCAATTTTCATACATTTTTGTTTAAGTTGATGGGAACATATTATATTTACTTGCATTAGGTAATTAGTTGACAGTTTACTAATAACGATTATGCTAATAATACTAACCTGGCTATAATTTGGTATATTCTGATGTATTTATTCGTAGACCAAAGGATGTTTATGATCTCGTATATATCAGTATTTATTCAGATTCTGTTAGTTGCTAGAATAACAAGATACTAGATAAACTCTACATAAGACTTACTCATTAAAACATGAAGTAAGAACAAAGTATTCAGTAATGTAGGAAACATGATATGGTGGCGTCTAAATACCATACAAATAGAAACTAACTGGATTATATGCCGACTTGTTCAGCAAACATTTGGCAATTAATTTAGTAAAACGATATCATCTTTTTTTCGACAGCCTTGTTGCCAGTCTATTTTAACACACACACACACGCACTCTCTCTCTCTCTCTCAGTCTCTCTCGTTCAAACATCCACTCACTCACTCACTCACTCACTCACTCACTCACTCACTCACTCACCACCACTCACTCACCACTCACTCACTCACCACTCACTCACTCACTCACTCACTCACTCACTCACTCACTCACTCACTCACTCACTCACTCAATCAGTCAATCAATCAATCAATCACTTACTCACTTACTCACTCACTCGCCCACTCACTCGCCCACTCACTAACTCACAAAACTACACGATCATTCTAACCGGAAGTTATTACCCGATGTCGCCACGATAAGTGACATGGATGTCAGTAATGTGAAACGAAAACGACAAAACATTTGAAAGATCAATTTTATCAATCCCTTTTATCGTCTTCATATCGTATACTTGTCTCGATTTAAACTGTAACCTGAAGTGACGCCAAAAACAAATAGCATCCATCTCTAACATATTTAAGAGCTGATACAGTATGCTGTCTTCGATATCCGTCAGCGCAAGAAATAGTATTCACTCTGAAACACCAACTAGATCCGGATAGATATTCGTGACAGAGGAAGTATCATTTAGAAATATTGACCGCTTAAGGAGCAGTCGAGCTTCCCAGATCCAATAAGCTGTGTATATATATAGTTCAGATTTTCTGGCTCTGTTGTCATACCTTTTAGTGATCTGACGACCCCCATCAAACACACCAAACAACAACCCCAATATAAAATAGGTGTGAATAAGATCCTGTTGTGTGCGCGCGCAGCCCGTGGATATGTGACGGCCATATCGGTAGTGTAATTGATAGTGCATTCGGTTGCAGATTTCCAGATGATTGGATCGATTCCCAGCATAGTTTATGTTTGTGGTATGTTTCATTCATCAGTAAATGGCATCGGCCTGATAATCTCACTTCATTATGAAGCAGATCTTCGGCAACACTCTCCATGGCATATGTTTTATTCTTGTTGCACACGTCACTATCACAAGATATATTGATAGATGTTAGTGGTGTTATGGGTATGTGTTTCTATGTGTATATTGTTGTGTGTTTTGGGTGTTACTACGTCATATATATATATATATATATATATATGTGTGTGTGTGTGTGTGTGTGTGTGTGTGTGTGTGTGTGTGTGTGTGTGTGTGTGTGTGTGTGTGTGTGTGTGTGTGTGTGTGGAGAGAGAGAGAGAGAGCGAGAGAATGGAGAGTGAATGTTACTGCCACGATGACCCATAGATTGGTATAAATGTTCGGCCTGTCTATGACCTCTACATATTGACGCAGGTGGCGGCGGAAGTGACGTGTTATCATCAAATATATTCTATACCTGGAGGCCTTCTGCCCTCGAAAATGGTCTGAAGAAGGATATTATCGAATTTCCCTGACACTACATCTACTTAACGTTTATATAGGTAGACTAGGTACATGACATTCGGAGAGGGAGGACACACACACACACACGCACAGAGAGAGAGAGAGAGAGAGAACACACACACACAGAGAGAGAGAGAGAGAGAGAGAGAGATGTCTTGTATATTTTGATGATGAGAAGTGATAATCTTTCAGGAAATCAATCCATTTTTATGATGTCCTGCGCCCTGATTGCCCTCAGTAGCCTCGAGCATGATAATAATATTATGGTCTTCATCATCATTATTATCATCATCATCGTCATCATCATTAGACAGTGATCATCTCTTTTCTTATAGGATTCAGCATTGACAAGATACTAGAACATGGCCTCATCTAGGTTAAAGGTCATAAGGTCACTAACGTATGGCAATTACTGAATCTTAAGTGTTAAATCGCGTATAACGCTTCGATAGTGTTGGTCTATCTCACTCACTCACCGACTCACTCACTCACTATCGGACATAGCAGTACATATTATGACTGTACCACACACAGTTCTGTATCCTATGTACAGTTTCAGACATGCTGATAATAATCTAACAACAGGATCAGATCCAGAATGTAATAGAGAAGTAGGTCAAAATACAGAATCCGGTAATGGAATGGCATAATTATGTGTGTGTGTGTGTGTGTGTGTGTGTTATAACACTATTATTGACATTAGCCATGATCGCAACGCTGGTGTAACAATAACACAGAATCGCAGCATTGTATTTGTTTACATTGATAAATGTTTAATAAACAGTAATAGTTGGAGGTGCGAGTATTAATAATAAACCATCTCCAGCGGCCGCCTGTATGAGCCAGATGGTAGCACGGTTGGCCACAGACTTTTAACATCAGGGTTCAAATCCCCGACCGGCTGGGTCTGCGGGGTGTTTCATCTCTCACTTCGCCTCATTGCCGATGGAGATCGCTTGACCCATTTTGGCCTACCTTGGGCACGAAAGTGGCCGTAAAGCCACCACATTTTAGTAATGGCCATCACATGAACATTATTACGTTGGCTGTTTCTTAAAACAGCTGGCAGTAATCAACCATCAGTAATCTAGACGTCTAAGTTTACACTGTCTAGTGTGTATATATAGGGATGTCTTCGTTCATACATTACCTGAGAGTTTTGTAGAAATGTCTGAGTACAGATCGGTGATTCCGTATTTTTTATACAAACCGTGCCTGAGAGATACACAGATTACCAGCCGTGTTCGAATCTGGGCGTGGGCATAGCTGAAGCGTGTTTCATCTTTGACTTCGCTTCAATACCGTTGGAGGTCGCTCGGCCCATTTAGCCTACCTTGTGCACAAAAGTGGCCGTAAGATATCAATCAATCAATCAACCAATCCTGAGAGACACGATGAAATTCCCAATAATTAACGCTTTGATATTCTACAGTCGTCATGGGATCCGACCTCCTGATTTCTGATGAAATATCAAGCCATCTAACACCTGAGCCACGGTGTAAACAAACACCACCGCCATATACAAGCCGTATATATCTGTAGCCAATCTAATCTTAATGAATACAGATACCCAAAAACATGACCAGGCTTAAGGCTATTTTTGTTTGGTTGCTAATATATGTTTAAGTGATTGTAATAACAATGAGTTTTGTTCGCATAATTAGGCACGGATATCTAGCAAGTTATACATTAATCACGTCTTTCTTTTGTGGATAGATGATGATGATGATGATGATTGATGTTTTATGGCCACTTTCGTGCATGTGTTAGGCTAAATGGGCCGAGCGACGTCCAAGGGTAATGAAGCGAAGTCGAAGATGAAACAACCTTCAGCTATGCCCACGCCGAGATTCGAACACGGGTGGTAGTGATTTGTGGTCCAACACGCTACTGCTAGACCACGAAGGCGCTTTGTGGGTGGAAATGTCGGCGGATATAACACTCATAGAAACGTGTGTGTTTACGCGGATCATTTTCAACTGGCCACCACGTGGCAAAGTATTTGTACAGCAGAATATGCACGCACACTCAGCGTTGGCACGTAGAGAGTGGTGACTTTACACACACAACTGAACACAACTATACCAAAGCTCTCTCTCGCTCTCTCTCTTTCTCACACACACACACACACATGTTGATGACGTCAGTACACAACTCTGTCTGGCGGGAACTGCCGAGTGAAAGCGAACAAAACCGAATATTAAGAAGGATGCCATATATGGAACCCGATTATTGTTCGCATATATATATATATATATATATATATATGTGTGTGTGTGTGTGTGTGTTGTATGTTGTGTGTGTGTATGTATGTATGTATGTATGTATTATATATATATATATATATATATATATATATATATGTGTGTGTGTGTGTGTGTGTGCGTGCGTGAACGTGCGTGTGTTCTGTGCCAAGTAAGTGTATATCCAATACCATGTTATTTTATCCCATGTCATCTATAGGTGTATCCCATATGATATAAGTTCGTACCTGACATTATAAATATTAGTGTTAATTACATAACCTGACACTAAACTACCTGATCCATTTTGTTAATAGCAATCATAATAACAATAACAAGATTCGCTATGATAATGACATCATAATCATCATCATCATCATCATTGATAACAACACCAACTATAACCCTATCGTTGTCTTCATCAAAAATACCAATAATAATAATAATAATAATAATAATAACAACAATAGCCCAAATAATTTATTTCTATTTAGCAGTCATCACTAAAGTCAGTTATGGACTAACATATTTCTTCACCATTTATCTATTTGTAGAATAAACAAAATTTGTTTGTTTCATTTTTTGTTTATTGTTTACCTCGGTCTTTTATAATTAAAAACAAACAAACAAATAATATTAAGCTGTAGTTTCATGATATAAATAATGTTATGATTACAACAGACTGGTCGGGATGTGATCTTTCTACGTTTTTAATAAAATTAGAAACTATAACGCTCACATTATAACACTCAATCTGTAACACTCACACTATTATACTCACACTATAACACTCACACTATAACACACTATAAAAGTCAAGCTGTAATACTCACACTATTACACTCATATTATAACACACAAACCATAACACTAAAACTGTCACACTCATATTTTAGAACACCCTCTATAACACTCACACTATAACACTCACACTATAACTACTCACACTATAACTACTCACACTATAACTACACACACTATAACTACTCACACTATAACACTCACACTGTAACTACTCACACTATAATAGTCACACTATAACACTCACACTATAACACTCACACTATAACACTCACACTATAACACTCACACTATGACACTCACACTATAACACGCACACTATAACTACTCACACTATAACACTCACACTATAACTACTCACACTATAACACTCACACTATAACACTCACACTATAACACTCACACTATAACACTCACACTATAACACTCACACTATAACACTCACACTATAACACTCACACTATAACACTCACACTATAACACTCACACTATAACACTCACACTATAACACTCACACTATAACACTCACACTATAACAGTCACACTATAACACTCACACTATAACACTCATACTATAATAGTCACACTATAACACTCACACTATAACACTCACACTATAACACTCACACTATGACACTCACACTATAACACTCACACTATAACACTCATACTATAACTACTCACACTATAACACTCACACTATAACACTCACACTATAACACGCACACTATAACACTCACACTATAACACTCACACTATACTACTCACACTATAACACTCACACTATAACACTCACACTATAACACTCACACTATAACACTCACACTATAGCACTCACACTATAACAGTCACACTATAACACTCACACTATAACACTCACACTATACACTACTTCACACTATAACACTCACACTATAACACTCACACTATAACACTCACACTATAACACTCACACTATAACACTCACACTATAACAGTCACACTATAACACTCACACTATAACACTCACACTATAACACTCACACTATAACACTCACACTATAACACTCACACTATAACACTCACACTATAACACTCACACTATAACACTCACACTATAACACTCACACTATAACACTCAACTATAACACTCACACTATAACACTCACACTATAACAGTCACACTATAACACTCACACTATAACAGTCACACTATAACACTCACACTATAACAGTCACACTATAACAGTCACACTATAACACTCACACTATAACACTCACACTATAGCACTCACACTATAACACTCACACTATAACACTCACACTATAACACTCATACTATAACACTGAAAAATAAACACATCAGTGTAATGTAATAATGTAAGCTATGGAAATAAAATTATGAAGTTCATCCAGCGTCAGCATTCCCACATTATCATCATCATCATCATCACCATCATCACTATCATCGTCATCATCATCTTCACAACCATCACCATCAGTACTTATAACCAGCCATCTATTACCAAATTTATAGTCTTTATTGATTCCCCCCCCCCCTCTTTACTACACTTTTCAACCTTCCTTTCTTTTCTATATTTTCATTCACTAGTTTAGTGATGATGATGATGATGATGATGATGATTATTTCTGGATTTCTACTTATGACAAAAGAAACATGAAAACATCAATGTAAAATGGAAATTACATTACTGGATCAGATGGCGGGGTCATCCATCAATAAATAAGGTCTCATATATATATATATATATATATATATGCAATTGTTGTTTAGTGCCAGATAATGACTGACGATGACTGGTGTTTTACGGCCACTTTTGTGCACAAGTTAGGCTAAATGGGCCGAGCGACCTCCAAAGGTAATGAGGCGAAGTCAAATACGAAACAACCTTCAGATATGCCCACGCCGAGATTCGAACACGGGTGGTAATGATCTGTGGTCCAACACGCTACCGCTATACCACGGAGGCGCCCCTTGTTTAGTGCCAGAATAATCTTTCATATTCACAGAGCACCTTATGCAGCGCGTTTCGGTGATAAGTCAATTATCTTCGTTTAAAAATCGTAACCAATTACTCCCATATCGTTGTCCTGTAATAATCTAGACTGTGTCATCTACTCTGACATGTACACAGCGTACATGGTAGATTAGATCTATCATAGAAAACAAAACGAGTATTACTATTTTAAAGAAAAAAAATCAATCGATAATTCGTGGTACCAAGATGTAGTCCTTAACCTGTCATGGATCAACAGATGATCTGATCTTAATGGGATAACCAATCCTGCGGATAGGTCGACAATTTAATTTTTCCGTCAACGTAGAAAGATAATTTAGATGTACCTTTGTCTTCGATATGACTACGAACTCTAAAGCTAAATAAAACAAATGCTGACAATGAAGAAAAACATGTCATAGACCCATATCAATTGGTCCGGATTTAAAGTTATAGGGTTACGATTCCTGAACAGACCTGGTATACTGAATAGACCTCTATACGGATTGACCCCCCACCCCCCCGTACTGGGCAGCGAAGGTAAGTGTTTACAATTGGTTATTAACTATGAGTTCTAAGATCACATTCTGTATATAAATAATGAACACAATTATTTCTTTGGGGGGGGGCCCTTGCGGGCGTGATAATTATTTTGCGGGCATGTTCCAAGGATAGCTGTGATAGCGCAAATTCTGTGTAGCCTAGCGGTGTTATCTCAACCCCGCATTGTCGACAAACTAGTTAATGAAATTATATATAATGATTTAAGCTTATTAATCATTAAAAAAAAACGAATAATTGTATTCAGTTTTACAGTATTTATTTTAAGCAAGTCAGCTGGTTAAATTAATTTACTAACCATGATTATATATAATCTTTCTTTCCGATAAAGCATGCAATATGGCGTTATGTACAATATTTTACCTTTACTGTCATTTTGGTACTGATTCATAATGGCTAAAGATAACTTCTATCTACTAATAACAGACAATGGTACTTTGTCTAAACAGTACCCGCGTCACTTACAACAAAAAACGACCGAGTCAATATTTGTAGCAGAAGATTAATTATAGCTTCGTAGATCATATTCTTTGTATAAATAACGGGAAACAGATTATTTTCATATTTTCTCTCTTTGAATACAACAAAAAAATGAATTTTATTCTGGCTTTTTTTTATGATAACAGGTGCTGAGTCCTGAAAGGTTCGTATTGTATACAATAGCCTACTGACACGTGATGCATAGGAAAAAAAACTTCGTTTTGATCATATGTAAATAAAGTATAAGGTATATCGAACTCAATGTGTTTGTATTAATCTAATTTGAAGCCTTGTGGAATTAATAATTAATAATAAAAACATGAGTTATTTACTGCGGGCTTTTGCGGGCCTGGCTTCAATAAGTGCGGTATAAATACGGGCCAATATTAAGCATCGTGCGGGGTTAGGCGCCCCCCGGGCCAGTTATGGAAATTTGCAGAGCACTGCGGGCTTTCTGTACTTTCTGTATTCCATATTTTGAATAAAGAAAAATAACTTTCATATTTCAACAATTCATAAGTCATATTTCCACAACTCATATTTCATATTTCCATAATTCATATTTCATATTTCCATAATTCATTAGATGTTTCCTCGAATCTGGTGCCCTGTTTTTATGAAGCGAATGACAATTAAAGGAAACGTTTAGTCTTAAATCATAGTCTCATCCAAAAGTCGATGATAGTTATAATTGTTTATAAAACTGTGAAGAACTCGTCTTCAGAATGGACTGTGGTTACTATCATGACATCGGCTAAGAGCCATCCAAATTAGTTGTTTTCAAGTTGGGATTCGTACTTTCTTCGAACTATCATTGCTGTGTGTGTGTTAGAAGCCAGGTAGGCACTCGGCAATAATAGACATTGATCGATAGTAATCTGTAATTGGCTTCAACTGGATTAATATTATATTGTGTCGTGTGTAGAATGGATGGAGAACGAGGGATTTCGGTTAAACAATGATCTTTCCTTACCGTAGCTGATCTTATCTTGTTAATGTCACCTGTCCAGTATTAGCTCGTTGAAAACGTGATGAGTAAACTTGTACAGGTGAATAACATGACTAGATACCTAATTATCTTAACTTTACCGTTGCTAATATTATCAATAACTAAATGTCGCTCAATTGTCGTCTTCATTGTGTCAAAAATCAGAAGCAGGAAGCTGTATTGAGTGTCATTGAATGAGATGATGACATTCATTAGATAGTTAGAGATGCTACTAATCTTTCACGGTCTGCAGGACGTCTAACAAGTGTCATTTTTATAGTTCGGGTACAGTTAAAGGTCATAATTATTATTATTATTATTATTATTATTATTATTATTATACCAAACTTATAAAGCGCTCTTTTCATACTTAAAGCCTGTTCAAAAGCGCTGTACATAAATTCATGAAGAATAAAACCATATAAGATATAACAAATATAATACGATTATTTCATAACAATATATATATATATATATATATATATATATCTATAAAAATATATTAAAAGCTAAATGGGAATATAATGTATATATAATATATATATATATATATATATATAGTATATTATAAGAAAAGAAATTAAACATCAAAATGGCTCAAGAACAAATGCGTTTTCAGCAACATCTTTAAAATGTTCAGTGTTTTGGATTCACGAATGTGAGCTGGGAGTGTATTCCATATCTTGGCTGCTGAACACTGAAATTGTCTTTGGCCATAGCTAGATGTTCTAACCTTGGAACCACCAATGTCACTGAACCCATCAGTTCTAATTACTAACACTTAATGATGGATTATCAATAACATTAACTATATAACCGACCTTTAAGTCCAGGTTGTTATACATCTGAGAGGTGTTTCATCCTTTATTGTACCTCATTATCTCATTATAGGCTTTAGTCATGAGCATAAAATTGCCGATAAAAAGATAATAAGAAGAAAAACAACAACAACAATAACAACAACAACAAATACGACAATAATATTAGCATTAATTTTAATATTAACACGAAAATTTCAAAGAATATTAGCGTTCTCGGCCCAAATATCAGAGACGGTGACACGTGGAGACATTTGTACTCCTTTAAATTAAAAAAAAAAAGTTCTTGCTAAATTTTAAAGCTATATAGGTACGTTGGCTTAGTGCTATGCTAGTGTGTTGGTTGAGAATACAAGTTACCAACGGGATTCGAATCTACAAACGGGGCGCCTCAGTGGTCTAGCGGTAGCGTGCTGGACCACAAATCACTACCACCCGTGTTCGAATTCAGGCGTGGGCATATCTGAAGGTTGTTTCGTTTTCACTTCGCTCATTACATTTGGAGGTCGCTCGGCCCATTTAGCCTACCTTGTGCACAAAAGTGGCCGTAAAACATCAATCATCATCATCATCGAATCTACAAACTATTCGCTGATTATTCGAGTATTCGCCGAAAGATGTGTGTTTGTTCCAGAATAGACAATATAGCGTATATCATCGCGATTGGACTTCTAATGGACGAGATGACATCGGACTGTGTATTGATTAATTAATTGGGACATACGGCAATGAAATAGATACAAATGATTAATGTACTTAGTCTGAAGTTTTGATAATAGGTTAATAGATGATCTATACAGACAATGATTGTAGAATGGTGGAGACACCTAGCGAATAATGAAGGTTTAAATCGTGCGAAGAGTGGTTGTTGTTGGTTTGAGTTATTTAGCTGTTAAGCCTCGTCGCTGGTTACTCGTGCCACTTCCTCGGGAAATAAATACCACAAACACAGATATAATCCAGATTCGAACCGGCAGCCTGGAGGTTTGCAGCGCAGAGCTCTAACAAATGAGCTATTGGAGGGCCCTTACAGTGTGTGAAGAATAATGGAGGGTGTGTAGATAAAACTTTATAATGTTGGCGTGTGGAAAGGTGTGAGCTTTGGAATTACCCAAAATAAAAGTGAGTGAGTGAGTGAGTGAGTGAGTGAGTGAGTGAGTGAGTGAGTGAGTGAGTGAGTGAGTGAGTGAGTGAGTGAGTGAGTGAGTGAGTGAGTGAGTGAGTGAGTGAGCCATCTGGGACATACAACATAGGAAGGAACTATAACCAAGAGAAATCGGAAGATCAGACCAAACGTCAGCCACTGACAGTTGCTATAAGCTGTAGATCAACAGCGAAGATACAAAAGTGAAAACCTGCACTCAAAAACATAATAACAAAACTGGGGCTTATCTATGAACAAATACATAGCTCTACTACCTGAACCAAACATTGTGCGGTGATGAGTTTTAATGATGGCAGATTATTGCCAGATGTTTAAAAAAAACTCCACCAAAATAATGATGTTTATCTGATGGTCATTGCCTAAATGTTGCCATTTAAAGGCCAACCGGTGTAATTGACATGTTATATTTACTACAAACTTCAGGATCAGAGAGTCCCATTATGACCAATGTTTGGAGAAGATGTATGGCAGCTTCTAGAAGCTTCGGTCGACGTTGGTCTCGTTATTGTCGTTAGAGTTGTTCTTATTGCTGCTGCTGTTGGTCTTGATGTCGATGTTGGCCTTATTTTTGTTGTTGTTATTGTTGTTGTTGCTGCTGCTGCTGCTGCTGATCTCACAGATGTTGTTGTTGTTGTTGTTACCACCGCTGTTCGTCTTGTTTTTGATGTTGTTGTTGTTAGTTTTGTTGTTGTCATTACTGTTGTTCTCGTTTTTGCTGTTGTTGCAGTTGTCTTTAATCTTCGGATTATTCCTGCTGTTGTTACTCTTGTTCTTGTTGGTGATGGTCCTGTTGTTGTTGTTGTTGTTATTGTTACCACTAATGTTGATCTTGTTGTTGTTATTGGTCCTGTCGTTGTTATTGTTTTGGTCATTGTTATTGCTGAATTTGTTGTAACTGCTGTGGTTGGTTGGTTATATTTGGTTGTTGTTGTTGTTGTTGTTGTTATTGTTGCACATATTTATGTTGACACTGATGTTGGTCTATATCTTGCTGTCATCATTTGTGTTGTTATTGCAGTTGTTGTTGTTGTTGTTGTTGCTACTGATGTCGCATTATATTATATGATGTAGAAAGAGTGTACAATATGATGTGATGATGATGATGATGATGATGATGACCCCCCCCCCGCCATCCCCTATCCCGATCAATTATTTCTAGGACATTTACCATTATGTTCTGATTCACTTCTTTTACAGTTAATCATTTGCCTACTTTTCTAAATAAAGAGTTTTTAAGAGATTGTTTCTTTTTCGGGCGGGGGGGGTTGTCGGCAAGTACCTTTGAATAAGAAGCCGAATTTCATACTGTCCTAACGACGAGTAAAGTAGCGCAATTAAACATTAAGAATCGATACCAACATCATTCCAGCGATGTATTAATTATGTTAGAACACCGATTCTGTTTTTTATTTATATGATATTCAAATATGTATCGTGTTCTATAAATAACAACGAAATCTGGATATTTTGTTTGAAAATGCCTTCTCTCCATGTCGTACCGTATAATGTACTAACATTAAAACAGCACCGATTGAACCCTGAATGTCCCACGAGCCTCCCTGTATTGAACTGAAACGGATTTCGGAAGTACGTGAACGGGATCCGGATAATTAAATAAAATGATCAAGGTCAAAAGGAAACGAAGAAGAAAGTAAACTCCGAAGTTGTTGGCGTTCTAAGAATACCTTTTTAATTTCTACAATTATCTTTCCAGCGAACTGTTAAACAGATTTATAGAAAGGTGATAGATTTGGGAAATAAATCAACGAAATTCTAGACCCGTCAGAAGTCTGTAATTGTGTCTGGATTCTTTAATCAGAACAGGATCAGTTGTCTAGCTATTGGGGTTGTCGATGTTATAGTGGAGTGTGTTTGGTTAACAACCGGATCGACAAGCGGCCATTTACGAGATTTCTTTTTTTCCTTTCACTAACAGTTTACAGAAACGAACGAAGACAATCGCATCTCTCTCTTCTTCCGTCTATTGATTGTATCTTCCGTTGTCAGTCGTCGGGGTTAATAAAGGTAATATCTTCTAAACGCCTTGTTAAGTCTAGGTAGACTATCTCTCTTCCGAAGAAAGTAAATAAATTTCAACGTGATGCCATAAATACACGCAGCGATTATAATAAAATTAATGTTTTGTCAAAGAACTATCAAGCTATTCATCCACCCACCTACCCATCCATCCCACGCCCAAGTGATTATCGTTAGCTAATGAGCAATTGCCAGATGAAACTTCTACTACCTGGAGACGAACTTGGATGTTTTAAGTTGAAGGATATCCGTCATGTATCTTGCCAAACAGTCAATCATCTCTGTCTGGATGTTTGGGGATGTGACGGGATGTTTGGGGATGTTTGGAGATGTGACGGGATGTTTAACGGCAACCGATTGAGGATGTTCGAATGAAATACTAAAGAAATGATTCGTCCCGACGTTGCCTGACCGAGATGGCACAGTCCGTAGAGTGATGGCATAGAGTTCTCGGCTTGGATCCAGGTTTGGTTCTGATACGTCAAATCTCACTTCGGGCTGCAGCCACAAATATATTATCATCGAGCTGATATGAAGACGAGTACATCAAAATGATGACGAATAGCAAAATAGAAGAACTATCAGTGACAATCTATCCGCCATATTTTCCCTAACATCTATTAAACCGTAATTACTTTGTTTACGTTTCCAGGTCAGTTCTGGATTTTACCAAATCTCTTGTTTGTAAACGAATCCAATTTATATCGCTTTTCAACGAACATCAAACGAAATGGATGAATCTTGTTTTGCCCATCGTCTGCCGTAAAGTAGACCAAATTCTTTGCCATTGTGTTCTCATTCTCCCCCCCCCCCCATTTTCATGATTTTAAACATAATTATATCGTCTCAATGGTCTAGTGGATAAGAGCGTGGGACTTTCTTACTCATGGTCATCATGTGCGGGAGGACGGAGGTTTGAATCCCGACCGTGGGACTATAGTAGGAGTTTTTCAACTCCACACCTCCAGGCAACTGATAAGGTCCCACCTCCCCCCCCCCCCCCCGAATATTGTAAATTTTAAATTTATTTACAATTAGTCCCCGTAGTGGAGCAATGAATTACAGACTATATGTGCGTCTACTTCATTTGAAGTAACTAAGCCACGTAAAATAACTGCCATTTCGGTTATTATTATTATTATTATTACAATGTGTCCAACTGGTTCTATTTTTCGCAGATTGATAACTGGAAAAAAGACCAATATCTGGGCCAAAACAAGTATCTACAGACGCTTCTTTGTTCCAGGCTAATTATTGTACTTGCCCATGGGAATACTTAAACCAAATATATGTACTAGTCTTGTCAATTTTGTACTGGCCTCAGGCGAATGGGAGGTGTTAATCAACCCTATATATATATATATATATATATATATATATATATATATATATATATATATATAGGTAGTTAGGTAGTTAGACAGGAATTGAATACTCTGCTGCCATCATTTAGATAAGACCAAATAAAGCAAAACCAAATTTTAAATAAATTAAGATACGACATTTTTAAGATCCAAAGCGTAGTTTTTAAGATAGATCAGATAAGGGTCGCACACGGGTAAATACCGGAATAACGAAGCCCATTTTAGACATATAGAATATAAATCATAATTTGGAGAATTTGGCTTCAATTTAGAACTTCCTAGTGACGTCGATTTCCGCATGAAATATGATCGAATTTAGTTTTGATTGAGGCGGTAATAGGGTTCATTAGTATCCGTTCGCGCCTGAAAATAGTGCCATATCTGGAATACTTATTATTACAATATGGCTCAGGTGCAAGTCCATTGGTTATCGGGTGTTGATGGGCCGCTGTCGGCTGATCAAATGTGGTATCTTTATTGAAATTGAAATTTTAATATTGACTTTTACGGTTTTCACCGTGGCTTAACTGGTAGCGGGGTTGACCACATACCTCTAACAACTGAGTTCAACCACGACCTGCCAATATATGAAGGATGTTTCATCTTTCACTTCATAGCTTTACCTATGGAGCTTGTTCCATCCAGTTAGCTCTCTCTCTCTCTCTCTCTCTCTCTCTGTATATATATATATATATATATATATATATGTGTGGTGTGTGTGTGTGTGTGTGTGTGTGTGTGTGTGTGTGTGTGTGTGTGTGTGTGTGTGTGTGATCCCTGAACCTCATACGTGAGACGATATTTATTAAGAACGTTAGGAGAGAGTTGTATATGAAACCATATGACTGTGGTTTATCATCATTACAGACCCTTAACTTCGTTTGTTCACATCTCCAATGACAGAGCTGCACCACTTGACATTTACTATTTGTCACTCATCTTAATTAATCTATTGCTAATAAACGCCACGGGACGTCTAAAATGTCAAATATTAACAGTGATCAAGTAAAAATTGCCGAATATGGCCAATGATTACCGCATATTACTGAGCGATTGTCGCATGTGGCCGAGGATTATCGAATGTTGGCGAAGATTGCCGAAAAAAGGCCGAATGTGGACGAGAGCTTGTAAAATTGGCCAACTACTGTCGACGATTACCGAACATTGCCGATGATGGGTGAATGACGTCAGAGAGTTTTATTAATCCCCTTCCACCATCTTGTTCAATGTATTTACTTTAAACGTGATGTTACATACATTTTGTTGGCTAATTGTCGACTTTGGTGTCGAATCAATATCCAAGGATCCATAAATCGTTTATTAAACGATTAATAATGACGTAATCGGGCTTCGATGATGTGACGAACTAACGAGCTCGTGGCTCTTCGTTCGCAAATGACGTAGTTTGTATAATATGACGTCATTCTTAGGCCGAAAAGAGCTGTCCATGGCTGTACGTTGTGTGAAATAAACGGCTTCTACTACAATGTGTGCATATGCATGTGTGTGGGGGGAGCGATGTGTACGCCCTCCTACCATAGCTCCCCCCCCCACCCCCAGCCACCAATACAGACAATGAGAGGTTTATCTATACACTAAGCATCTTAGTTATATTTTCATCTTCTCACATTACCTATTTCTGCCAATTATCACTTATTTGTCAAAAAAGCAACTAATTAGTAACATAATTGCAAATCTATAATTGATCTGATTTATCGGCGCTAACGAATCGGCCTGAATAATATCGTACCAGAAGACAGTGGGTGGATAATTGATTGTTAGATTTAGATAGGTCGTTGCGTTGAACGTTGATTGGAAAAGGTACAGTGTGTGTATGTGTAAGAGAGAGCGAGAGGGCGGGGGGGGGGGGGATTGGAGAAGAGTAGTGAGAGAAGTGGTGAAAAATGGAAATGATGAAAGAACCGATTGATGTATGATGAGAGGCTGAAGTAATGGAAAGGGCTTGAGCGATAAGAAGATGAAGTAATATTAGATAAAGGAAAACAAAAACATGAAAGGACAGTAAACAAATAGCTTGGAATAACCGCGAGATTAATTAATTAACAGTTGATAGGATAATAATCAATTTCTGGAAATAAAAAATAATAATAATAATAATAATAATCATCATCATCATCATCATAATGCCACAAGCAATTTTGTCCACATCTATACATGCACCGTCAATGCATCCACGAAACGAAATTGTAAACAAACAAGTATCTATATATATAGTTCTTTATTGTGTTGCTGTTTCCAAATCATGATGCTAGGTTCATGACGACGACGACGATGATGATGATGATGATGATGATGATGATTGACTACAAATAACGACAAAGCAGTAATTAGTTTCAAATAAATGCCACAAATTTTACTTCAAAATTGATACAAAGAAGATGTGCGTGTTTTTATCATATTCTATCAGCGAAACTTTGGAATAAACAACAACACAGAATTGACAAAGAAGGTATATCAATTACGGAGTTCTATACAAAATACACTCTTAGCGGCTACCCAAAATATCTAACACACTCAATATTTACTAAAATAAGATAAGTTAATATTAATAGCAGTCTTGACGTGGAAAATATACATTATTTTGGCTTTAACGAAAGTAGCGTGGTTTTGAGTGATAATAAGGAAATTAAAGACTAGATCTTACAAACAGCTGCTTTAACAGAGTATATACATTATTCAAGTCATAATGGCCGCATACTTAGGTTGCCATTTTTGTAGGTATTTTACGTTTTAATTGATTCTTACCAAGTTATACATGCATACATACATATAAAATAAAAAATGGACAAAACAGATTTTTTCGGCATTTTGGGGTTCCAACACCTTATTAACAACATACATATGGCCATTAGAACACAATAGCCTGAATATCATTTATTAATGTTACTTGCTATCTTTATGAAGAAGACGCAGGTGGTTTGTAATAAGACGGCTCAGGAAACATCCAACAAACTCAGGTATCAACCGGATTCGAAACCAGGCATTGGATATTTGCATCCCACCCATTGCGTTACCCACTGCGCTATCTGAGATCCTCTGACACTACAAAAGAGATGACAATTACCTATAGACTCTGTCATGTTTTGTATTTAACTCATTTGATTATAGAGAA
The DNA here is from genome assembly GCA_025642065.1 of Paralvinella palmiformis. Taxonomy (NCBI): domain Eukaryota; kingdom Metazoa; phylum Annelida; class Polychaeta; order Terebellida; family Alvinellidae; genus Paralvinella; species Paralvinella palmiformis. The sequence goes on along the minus strand of JAODUP010000010.1, from coordinate 438,719 downwards.
TGAATATTATAACATTATTAATTATAACATTATTAAATATAATATGAAGAGGAGGGGGGTGCTGTACCTGTATTGTTCTGCTTATATCAGTTATTAGCTTAAAGTGATAACTGTAATAGATAAATGGGAGATTAAGTGATAGAAATACGACACATTAAAGACTTGTTATGATGAGCTAATAGACCGATTTAATTACCCCTGGCGCCCCCATACGGCTGAATTTTACACTACGGTCTCGGGTTAGCAGTCTAAGAATCACTGTGTTGCATGGCGATTTACGCGTATAGTGGCCGATAAATGTCTTACTGAAAAGCTGTATTTAGGGTATTTACCAGCTATATTTGGATTTTATTTATAGTCCATTAAGGGTATGTGATCTCCAGATCATAATTTTGCATTTAATAGGAATGGCATAGACTTCATCCAATATATATATGCCACTAAGCTAAGTAATGTTCAGCATGATTTGCATGGCTGTCATAGTCTGGCCTGTCTTATTCAAAAAAAATTTTGTAGAACCTTTGCCATCTGTCATGACGATGTGAATGGACAAAATCAATGATCACATAGATTATAATTCAATGGGTGATTCCTATTATTGTAACATTGGTATTTATGCATAATATCGTGTATTGAAAGTGAACTGTTTTATTTTCTGAATCAGCCGTTCATGCAATGTTTACTACATGTAAATGTCAAGGGTGTTAATACTCTAATGTAATAACATTTTGTATTTAATAATAAACAGGTGATACATATATGAATGATTCTCAGGTACAAGTAAAAATAATATTTCCAAAACTTGCAAATTGCACGTTACTCTATATTAAATATTTAAAAAAACCTTCATTAAAATCAATTTACATTCAGCTAAAAGTTTAATTTTAAAATAATTTATTTATTCCATTGAAACCCGTGCTAAAAATCTCCTACAAGTCAGCATGAATAACTAAGGCATAGCTGTGTCATTCACCTGGAAAGATCGGTCCGCTCAATCATTGGGTAATATCTTGATAAATATTGTGTTAAATTGGAAAAACGCAATCGTTCAGCTGAAATACTAATCTCAGTCTCTGTATAATATAAAGTAATTTACTGAAAGGTTTCCAGTATTTACCGTTAGTAAAAAGTTGCCATCCCCTATTAACAGTAGGCGCCATTTCTGTTTCTAACTGGAGACCGCAGTTGGCAACCGATGCAACGCATTTCGCCTGGATCGGTCTATTGATCGATCACCTGTGTGTGTGTGTGTGTGTGTGTGTGAGTGCGCGCACACACATGCGTACGTACGTGGGCGCGCGCGTGTATATGAGCAAACTCATCTTTTAATCATTTTATATTATTTTATATTCAAATAGTCAGTGTAACATATTAATAAAACACATTAGTGCACCAAATGGCATCAATAATATACTATAATGTATCCAGATACACACATAACTTATTAGTCATCACGTTATTGGTGATGCTGTAAGACACTAAGCATAATAAACAAATGTGGGATATACATTTAATTTATCGATGTTGGTTCTTTATCATGAATTATTTTTTTTTAATATTTGATCTAGAAAATGACAACATTGAAGATACAAGAACTAGAATGGGAACGAAACATAAGAAAATAAACATTAAATGGATAATAAATTATCTTTATTGACTCGGATGTAGTCATATCATGAATTTGAAGGATTTAAAGTTGTTTAGTGTAACCGGAAATGGCTTTGTTACCCGTTTAACCCGTATTGGGGGACGTTCATCCTTCAGTAAAGGACTTCGCTCTGATAATAACATTTCAGTAGAGTGTAGTCGTTCAGTCAGTTATCATAAGTATGACCAGCACTTTGGTAAAATAATACAATCAGTCACCCACTCACTAATGCATTAATCCATATCAGTGTCTCTTAGAAATTAATCTTCTGATCTTCAGAAATATTCTATATTTATAATCATGGTCATGGTAATTTATCTTTTATAGATGTTGTTATTATTATTAAGGTTCTGACTAAAGTCTTGCCTATCTCATGATGTGTGTATTTATCAATAAGTCCCGTCTTTCTTAGTTGTTAATATCAGGATTTACGTACATAATTAACCTGATTCTCCACTCCTGGACTATTATCCGATATAGAATTATTATGTTGTTGTTATTGATCGGATTTTGGCATCACATCAGCTACTGATATTGGTTTGCTCTACTCATAGGCAGACACGAGGCAGACATAAATATAAACGCATATAGAGACAGACAGGCAGACAGGCAGACAGACAACCAGATCCCAGATATAACAGAGAATATATTACGTGAGTGCAGCACATGTCAGGAGACTATCAATTCTAGAGAACGTTCATCTAAAATGCGAATAGTACGAATAGATATAACACCCACAGACCGTATGTTTGTCTGCTGTACGGGTGTATGTATCCCTTAGCTATATTGATCCCGTCACTGTGCTTCATTTTGATGAACAATTTCGATGTAAAGCAAAATACACATCAATACAAAGTCTCAATTAGAAACAACACTTATTATGGAAATCTGTTGATGACGTCGCAGTGCCCTGATCGTTTTATGTACGACGTTATAGCACTTGGTTCGTTGCCAGACATGGAATCGGAATCCGGAATTGATAATACGACAAAACAAGACAACAGCAGCACATCAAAGATGGTGATAGAAGTAGTCCTGGTGTTTTGTTAGGAGAAAGGGCCTCCAATATAAAGCCACATTTTTAAGGAAACCATATATAACAACACACACACACACACACAAAAACACACACATATATACACGACCACACACACACACACACAAATCACACACGCACACACATATACATACACGATCACACCCCCCCCACACACACACAGATTAGCATATCTTGAATATTAATCTTGTAATTCAATATCTCATTTTAATCAGTCACATGATAAATATTAATTATAACAAAATATTTACTCATTTCTTATTTGCCGTTTGAGTCATATTTAGCTTTAGGCTATTGAAATGTGAAACCTGATTACTTGAAGAAATTTTGTATACACATGATACATCGACCTTTGAACCTATATTCAGACATTGCTAAGCAGTTATTTGATTTCGATGCTAAAGCTCCATGCCAAATCACATTATTACTTGGGCCACAAAGACGCCAGTTTCAGACTAGAAATATTTTCGAACAAGATTAAATTTATTGCATAATAGATTATAATTATTATTCGTTTTAATTAAGTATGGACCTAATTTGCCAATATTCGCCCTTTAAAAGGCACAATTGCATAGCTGTTTACCCTATATCTGGTCCTAATCCTGGAACAATTCAGTTCAAATTGACTTAAGTTGAGTTATTACTAATATATATATATATATATATATATATATATTTATATTTATATTGTGTGTGTGTGTGTGTGTGTGTGTGCATTCATTTATAGGCATCTTTAACTTTGGTGTTGATTGAATACCGGTCTATTTTCCCAATAACAAAATTGTTTTTAACCAGCTAACAGTCTGAACATTGTCGTAATCTGACTAGTAACCTGACTAACTTCTGTAGTGATGGCGCTGATCCTAGAAATAGTTATATACAGCTATCAAATTCTCGTAGTAACGGTTTAGAGTCCCGACTTTAGTGCTCTTCCAGAAAGCCTAAATCAATGGTACAGGCTAGAGAAACTAAGGGGGATTATAAATTATATATTCACATTAGCTCGTTCAGGCAAACATTCCAAGCTAACAAATTGTGTACCTTTAGAATAACCTATCTGCAAACGATATTCTATTCTGCTAAATTGGGTGTCTGGCATACGTTTTCAAGCGGTAGGGATATTTTTGGTATATCCGTGAATGAACTCTAAAAGAGTCCGAGCGATTGACTGGCTTTGAACAAATATCTTGTGAAATAGCTGCCTGACTACTAGGCTAGGTGACGAGGACGACAACCAGCTGTAACTTTCTGAGCGCCAGCAGTTGCCAAACTTTCTTTTTGAAACAATTCGCGCATTGATAGCTTTTTCTATGATAGTTTCACAGCTTCGATTGTATGTGTTACGATTGGCGAAAGTTTAAACGAACAATGTATATAGCGGCAGTAAGCTGAACCAACCTTAGTACCCGTCAGTCATCCCTAGCACTCTATCCTCACTGCCAACAAACGTACAATCCGGTACATGCTCAGCCCACTCGACCTACCGAAGAAGGCTAAAATGTCATCTCCTCCCCGAAGACTTCAAACTATCAGATCATCTTCTATCTGTATTGATTATCAGAAAAACAACATTTTAACGAGACATCATCATCCCACTTCTCCCGAAAGGCGCCCTAGAGACACCACCAACAGTAACGACACAATATAAATCAACACCAGGTGGCTGGGTCCAATAGGCGACAGCCAGGAGTCTCTACTCCAATTTTCAAGCGAGAAAGGTAGCTTAGTAGTTTGGTAGCTTAGTAGACCTTTAACTACGTAAGTAGCTCTTCCTGCTTTAGTTATGTATGATGAACCGTTGGACAGGAATGTGATGATTTGACTTCATTGGTGCTGATCAAGCTATTTACTCATGGGGGGGGGAACCACAAGAGTTGGATTACGAAGGATATTCCAGTAGAGAAGTAATAATGGGTATATTTTCCTTGTTCCAAATGAGAACGATACCCTTCACCTATTTTGTCATATATATATATATATATATATATATATATATGCTCCAAAGCTGGAAATGTCATGTATTACAAGTAGGTCGTTTGTATAACTTGTGTATTCCAATATTGGCAACATTCCACCGGATCTTACACTTTGTTCGATGTTAGTGTTATCGGATAAACAACTCAGCTGTCGGTGTTGAGATTAGACAGCCCTACCTTGGTAGAGACCATTTATCAATAGTCACAAGATGTCCTGGACATCACAAAGCAGACTAATCTCGTTATAGACTTTATTGACGTGTCGTATCACTGGTACGTCTTTACTTCATTCACTTTACTGGAGCCATGGAGAGGCCCTATTTCGAATATCCGCTCGGGTCCTAAACACCATATCAACAATTTAACTAACAAACCCATCACTACACCAGATGCCATTCAAAATTGTATCAAAGTGTATCCAGACAGTAATTGGTCTCCACGACAGTGTTGCCATGGCGTGCAGGAAATCCTTGGACGCTTCAGACGAAATAATTTGGTGCTTATGTGAAATATTTTGAACGCATTTCCGAAATATTTTGGATGATACACTTTGGTAGCAATAACGTGTTTCTCCATTTCGGCAAAATATTTTTGCTTGAGATTCGCTAGGTGTCGCATCAGGTTTTATAGAAGGTGAATACAGATCTTCCTATCCTGATAAATATCCATTTCGCTACGAACAAGGTTAGGTTCGTCCATAATAAATCAGCCGGTATTACAGACTAGGTAATATCTAAAAAAAATGGATTTTCTCCCCATCACTGAGACTTAGCTTAGCCATCATGACGCAACCTCTTTTTTTATATCTACCTCCGTGACTATTCCTTTTACCACCAACCAAGTCACTCTGGACGTGGAGGTTGTGTTTAATATTTTATCCTTGATGATTTCAACCTTCATTTGCGTACGCAGTTTACTGCTACATCCACATTTACTGACAACATGTTTCTTTCTCCACACACATTCATGGTCACTGGCTTGATCTCCACCCATAACCCGGTCTACGCCTAACTATATTCAGACAAGAACCGCCACAGGTGGTTTATGGGATCATTTCACCCTCATAGCAGAAATAAAAGTTAAGCATTCACTCTAATTGTAATATTTCTTTGTCGGTATAATCACAATATTGACATTCTTTTGGATACAACTTGCACTTATCGCCAACCCTAAAGCTGACTTATCACAATTATGTGAACAATACCACAATACACTTAAATCTTTACTTGATGGTACACACACCTGTCAGATCAAAATCAATGCCGATGTAGTTAGGTGTTTTTTTTTGGTCCACATAGACAAACACACCTTGGAAAGACTGAAGCAAGAAAGATCCCGATCTCAGTTGTCGGTATGGTTCGTTACATAAGAGTTGTTGCGACTCCGCGGTAAACATCTACCTAGTCGGATTATTTCACTTCAACAACCGACAGGCGCTTCATCAAAGTATACATTGTTGAAGTGACTAATAAGTGCATACCTCCGTTTATGATTGTTGTGAACCGTGATAGCGATACAGCTTTAAGGGGTAGACGAGTTTATGCGAAGTACATTTTAAGTTATTATGACTTGTTACGGATCTATAAAAAACTAATAACAAAACAACACCACGTACAACAACACACACAACAACACACACAACAACACACAACGCATAGTCGTTTATCTCCGTGATAATCGGTCCGTGGATTGCTGCTACGATCTTCTTCAGTTCCTCCACTGGATTGTCAGTCATCCGTGTCATATCTGCCCGACGTCGCGAAGGTTCGTCCTAAGTGTTCTTTATAATGCATCCCCAATTCACGATTGGTATGCTCTTCAGCGACGAACCTTGCTTGCAGACACACATATTGCCCGGCTAAATATGTGACAAATTTCAACACCTTGCTGAACCCTATGCAAACATGGCCAGCTTTTCCAGTTAATCTTACGATGCTATCCGTCCAAGTGGTTGTTGGTTCCGATGACCATCTTGTATACGGACCATCCTGCCGGAGTTCAGTGCAAACTTATCATCCCTGTTGAATATAAAAATATTCCAACGACGTTTGAAGACCAACTTTGGCTGCCAAAGCTGCTTTCTGAAATTCAAATCGTGTGAGTTACAATCTGAGTCCCTTCGTTTTGAAACACAAATATCTTGCGAATCAAAATATGTATCTGTTTCCTAATAAAAAATAACATTTTTTTTTTCATTCTTGGGATAAAATGGCGCAAAACTATTTTTTCTCTGGTCCGACACTATTAATTCGCTAACTGGTTCGACAGTAGATTTAGAGCGAATCGCGGTGTTAGAGATTGACCTTCCAGATATGTGTAATATTGAACGATTGTTTACGGCAAATTCGCGATATCCTACGAACATCCGTTTGCGTTTTACAAACTCTCTAAAGGTTTAACACTATTCAGTAAATATTTACACAGGCACCTTTTTAATAAACTGATATGTTCCGGAATTGTTTACATAAATATTACGATTACTATCCTTATACAAAAATTCTAATATTCGTGTAGTCGAATAGAAGGGAACAAATGATACGATACGAATGAGGTACGGTATTGAGCACTGCCGAATGTTAAAAATAGGCCATGAGGCCATGATGACCTTTTTTGTTACACAGGTTAGTAAGTATGGCTCATGGTGTACGTTAACCTTCGTAACATGCGTTACAACGGGAATTTAAATCAGATTGCAACTTTTTAAGCCTGTCACTGGAAGTTCTCTCAGTTCATAACTCCACGAGTGAATACATCGCAGTTGATGTAACGTGAATAGTTAATGGAAAAATCAATTTGCTTGGTGACAGACTAGCAAAGGGTAATATATCAGGTACAATTTAGTACCATGAACAGACTTTCGGCGGAGGTAACCAGTTGACAGTCCCAGAGCAATAGAACCTTCTTCCTCAAATTTCCTGGGTAAAGTGAAAGTTACACTAATGGTAGAAGTTGTTCCTAGGAATGACTGAATTTAAGAAACAGGTTTTTATCTGATGCATGTTGAAATGCAGCGAAAGGAAGTCAATGTATTAGGTATTTAATAAGGCCACCTTTATTTCAGAATATAAAATTCCATATAAATATTATTCAGTGAAGTAGATAATACACATAAAAATGTGTTAAAAAGATCAAGCAACCCAATTGAATCAATATCATTATTGATATATTCTCCCCTTAGGATGCCAAATATTTTCTGCATATGTTATTAAAGGCCACTACATAACGCTTATATGTATACTTTTTATACGTTGACCACAAATGACAGCCATAGGCATTCCCCAAAAATGATCTAAATAATTTTACTTTAATACTGGAGGAACGTGTTTTGAAGCGACTGATAAGCATATTCCCTCTTGAATAAAGTGATTTAATATATCTCATGATATCATCATTATCCTGATGTTTGTCATGTATAATTACACCTAAATATTTGTTACCTGTCACGAAAGTCAGAGGTACATCATTAAGACAGAAAGTAGGTACAAATAAACCGTTCATACACCTTTTTTTCCATTAAAATAATAAAATTGGAAACAGTTAAGTCAGCATATATATCAAGCAATTCCTTGACAGTTGAAGGCGAGGGAGCTACGATACATGTATCATCCGCAAATATTGATATACTCATACTACCAACAATATAATTCTGGTTCAATTTGCAAATGAGCTCGTTCATAAATATAATAAACAACACGGTGACATTATTCTTACACCATTAGACACAGTAAAGAATTGGGAAAATTGGCTACCCCAGCTTACACAAAATGTTTGTTGACAATACCAGAATACGAGAACGCGGATCAAAGTAGCATCAATATTACGTTTACAAGGTTTCTTAAAGAGTCACCAATGATTAATACGATCAAATGCTTTTGAAGCATCAAGATAACAAATATATGCTGGACTACAGCGTTAATAATAGTATAAAGTTACTTGCTTGAGAGTGTACACACACATGTCTGTACCATATTTAATTTTAAATTCAAATTGATTACTAGAAGTTTCCAGCTTAAACTGTAGTCTGTCCAAAAATAAAAGTTCCAATATATATTTTCGGGGAAATTTGTTTCGCCGACGGGACCTACTTCAACGTTGACTGGGTTTTAAGATTCCCCAACGACGCCACTATTTAAATGCTGCTGAGGAACCTCGGAACCCCTCGAGTAGACGCCTGTCATATAGAGTTTCACTTCTATCCTATAATATGTGTCCCATTGACCTGAAAGAAAACTAGACCGAACACTGACTCATGCAGTGGTGTTTGATTGGGCCACCATGAACAAACAGCAACGTTGAAGCGGCTGCGTTTTGAGTTTTGAACCTATGAATACGGACATTTATTGTGATGTGTGCATTAAAATTTTGTGTGTCCAGAGAATCTGCATTTTTCAGCATTAAACCTCAGGTTGTACCAGTCTTCCGGAGCGTTTAGGTTATTTTGTAATATTTGAGTTTGGTCTGGATTATTCACTGTTTGGAATATCTTTGTGTCATCAGCAATTCTGTCACATCCTTCCATTATCAAGACCTAAAGCTTCAGTCCACGTGTCCAGGATTGCCAATAGTTTCAACCATATGATGCATGATATGGTGCCTGATAATCGACTCAAGAGTGGTGCAGATGGCTGATGTTAGAGTTACTGACCTGTAATATTGGCCTTAGTGTCTGTAACGCTTCTTGAATACAACCGCCATCTTCCAGCTGTCTTCCCGGGTCAAGGGACTGCCTGACGATCGGGTATAATGGCTCGGCTCTGATTTCTTGCAGCTTCTTTAATCCTCTGAGGGGAGTTCCACCAGGTCGTCATTATTCAACGTGTTTCAGAATTGTGTTTATTGTACAAAATGATTTTTCCTTTGTCTTGCATTATTCCATAACAAGTATTCAATTTTGCCTTGATCAAGTATTATTTTTATGTAAACCATTTCTAGTTTTAGATCTATTTTGTATATTTACTGGTAAAATGTCATGATCATATATAATAATTGACATCACTTAATTGTAGACTAAAACTAATAACTAATAACTCATTATGATAATTAAACTTTGATACGATTATGATTGCTTCTTTCTGTAATAAAGATACACCAATTGTTCTTGACAGATAATCGTTGCTCAAATTTTCTGAGGCATAACGACGACACCATAATATGAGTAAATTACATACACTGTCAATAAGCAATGTAAATGTTGCTGTTTAACGGCCACTTTTTTGTGCACAAGGTAGGCTAAATGGACCGAGCGACCTCCGAAGGTAATGAGGCGAAGTGAAATATGAAACACCCTTCTGGTGTGACCGGGATTTGAACCCAGGTGTTGTGGATCTGTGGCCAACCGCGCTACCAGTTAGCCGATGGAGGTGCCAATAAGGAATGGATATCAATAATTGTTTAAATCGATATAAAATTGACAAACCTTTATACATTTTTCTGTCCATTTTCTTATTATTTTGTTAAGTCTACGCTAGTCAGCGGTGAAACAATACACCAAGAAACTTGTTGAAATCCTTATTTGTTTATACTCTGCTAAATGTTCATTAGAAAATATCGTAGAAGGTTCCTTTTAATATTCAGCGTAAGTTTGTTAGCCCTGAGCCATATATTAACAATGGTATTTCTCTAATATTTATATCATTCGTATTCTATACATTTTTCACAATAACAATATATTTGTATCATCAAAAAAGAATCATTTTATCATAGACATTATCCATGCGGAATAAGCCACATACAATCTTATCGCAATCTTATCAGAGGCAAAACTCGGAGAGGTCTTTTTTAAATCAGATTAGATTATATACTTCCACTTCTATATTGTTTGAGAAATAGGAAGATAACCGATATCGGGGTTTGTTTCAACAGTAAACATCCTGTAATACTTCAACCGTTGTCCAAACGTGTTACAATATCATCTGGTTGCTTCGTTAAGACAAACCAAATCTATATTGATCACGATAGAAACATCTGTGAATATAATATAAGAACTTCTTTTGAGATTACATCCACACTCGGTGCACGTGACCCAGACCCATTACCGGATAATTGTTCTTTATCGTCAGCTCTAAGTAATAGCAAAATTTATATGAAACTCGTATAAAAATAGGTCGAAATCGAAAGATCTGCCAAAAATAAATGAGAGTTGCTTTGCAATTGATAATATTGTTTTCTTAACTATGTACATATTAATATTATCATAGCCATAGAATGTTGTTTAAATAGTGAAGCTGCTTCAGTTACTGTATTTAAATATAATTATTCGGGGCGCTTTTTTGAAACTAATTAGAATAAACATCATTATCTGCCTTTGGTATGTTTCAGTCAAAAATGTATCAATAATTCACTAAATGTTATTGAATCCATTTGCAGTATTTATTATAAAAAGTGTTTGTATTATCACTAGTTAATTGATTATAAACATATTTCTATCCGTGATTCATGTCTTATCTTATTATTTCATACAACATTTAACGTGTTCTTTTTCGTATTAAGTTTACATCTATTCAATTTTTTGCAATTTACAAATATCTCATCACATATTTCAGCTTGTTTATGTTTTGTCTAAGTCTGTATTATATATGTTTGTTTTTTAAACGATTCAAATTATTTTTTTGATGAAGGCTCTACAGCTTTACACAAGGATATTTATAGTATAATGATCAATTTTCTGATAATTGCATCATTATTCTTACGTTTGTTTTTTCTTCTTCTAGTTATCAAATTTATAATCATTGAAAATAAATATATTTAAGTCAGCTTATAAATTAGCAACAATTACACCACTGTCACTATCAATACATGTTTCATTCAGAAAAATATAATCAGTCAACATTTGAATTAAACACAATTGAATTACATTTTAGTTGTATTTGATCTTGAAATAACAAGTAACATCGGATAATAAATGATCAATTATAAACATCAATAGAGAATTTGTTTATTGTCAACTTTGAGTAATGATATTAGTTTTCAATTTGAAAAGTATTTGCCAATATCAAAATATTTATAAATATCGCATAATTAGTAATCAACATATATACTTTACATTTAACAAGACTACATATCACTGTATTCATATAAAGAGTTTCATGTACAATCCAGTGAACACAGAATTGGGAAATAACTGAAGCAATCAGTACATTTTATAATGTTTGTAGTCAGTGTAGGGCATTACGATGGCGTAGTAGTTAGGGGACTACGCTGGACACCTACAAATTGTGGGTTCGAATCCTAGTCATAGCTATGTTTGTGATATATTTCTCAGATATAACCAGAGCTAAGACGGATGGTTCGGTTACCATACAGAGGACCACACTGATTGTAATACTGCGACATTATAATGAATCAGTAATGTATTGTTTGTTATTGCAGTCATCTCTTATCTTTAGGGTAATGCTCCAGTGTCATCCGTAACGTTATATAACACGTGATATAGATATCAGTAAATTGGAATCCTGTCGGGATCGATGACCATAGTCCCTTTCTTATTTATTATTCTGTAGGTTATCGGGGCTTCCCGAGGGCACAGTGGGTAGACTGTGCCCCAAACCTACAGATTGTGGGTTTAAATAACCTATGATGTCGGCCACTTAAACAAAAACAAAAACTTTTACTGGCGTACAGATGGTTTTGTTTACATATATCATCATGTCTTTTAATCTTGCTCCGGAACAGGTATTTACCAATTTTGAGCATAATGTCTTCTCTACGGTGTGTGACTGTGAGCCGTCTTCAGGTTCAGTTGTGTGCGTGTTGAGCTCATACAAAAAATGTTGTTTGCAAATTTACAGACCGGATTCATATATTTAACCGATGGCAATTTATTGTTGTAATACTAAATTTGGAATGGTTGCAGTAGGCGTGAACGATGTGAAACTGTGCAATAAGTTAAAGGATAAATTCTGCAATATTAACTCTATAGAATTGTGTGTGAATGTTGTTTACGATATAGTTTTATTGTTGACGAGAGATGTCCTGGACAATATTATGTTTCTATTGTTATCATTTTATTAAGGACTCGACACGTTTTGTTTCGAGACGTTGTTCTAATTCAGCGACGGACTGATGTAATGAATTAAAATAATGAGTGCGATGCCGAGTGTCACATCAACATTATTATAACAAGCGGTGTGTTATTAATATAGCAATATAAATGCCATACATACATACATACATACATACATGAGTGTGTATGTAAAGTATTAACTAAGATATAACACAAGAATGCGACGCGTATGTTCTTCTAGACTTTGTTATACGCTGGCCATAAAATATTTGACCTAAATAAATAAAGTTCACCATCACAGACCGACCTAGTTGTGATAATAGCAACTGTGATCGAGCCGTGATAGCGCAGTTGGTTTGAGCGTAGTCGCGGGTTCGAGGCTCGGTGAGCCGCAATGCACTCATGTGGCGACTGGTTCACTCATCCATAAAAATGAGTACCTGACAGAACGCGATGGCTATGTGTTTGAGTAACGCTTTTCGCCTATAATGGCAGCATGCGTTGTATACTCCCCTGGGAGTTGAGACATGTGCTGGGTGGAAACAGGTCCGAGTCAGTGATAATAATATTGTAAAGCGCCTTAGAGCAGCTATCTAGCTGAATAGGGCGCTATATAAATGTCACATATTATTATTATATTATTGTTATTAATCGGAGCCACTGTACAGTAAAATAAATATTTCTTACCGTTTCATCATCTTTTGTGCGTGAGGGACAGGGTGTGTGTGTGTGGTGGGGGGGGGGGAGTTATTACCTGATCACTATTATCGGTGTTATTGTATTATATTTATTGTGACATCAACTGATCATTCTTCCATTAGCACTCAATCGATCAACATATGAGGAAATAATCAGTTAATTGATATCAGTTTTTTTACATGATAATGTCTGATCATAGAAACTTGTACTCGGTGAATGTTACCTTTAATTAAAATCAATATCATGACTGGACTAAGATACTAACAAATGACCTTCGATCAGTACCGTCCTGTTGTTGTTGTTGTTGTTGTTGTTGTTGTTGATTTGTGTTCGGACTGGTTAAAGTATAATAATTTGTTATTTTTCAGTTACTAGTTGTGTACGAATCAAACTGTTCCCGTCTTCTGAGATTGTCGATGCTGATCCGGAAGTGGATGATCAAATATTGAGTAAGTATCTCTCTCTCTCTCTCCTCTCTCCTCTCTCTCTTCTCGTGTGTTGTGTGTGTGTGTGTGTGTGTGTGTGTGTGTGTGTGTGTGTGTGTGTGTTTTAGCTGTGTATAATAAGGCACAGGCACAGAGAATCTCGAACCGTGAATTCAAACTCTGGACGTTTCTTCAGGGGACTGAATCCAGAGTGGCGACTTTTCTTGCTGAGACATGTGTAATGTCTCACCAGTCCCCTACACACACACACACAGACTGAGAGAGACTAATTTATTAAAGAGAAATTAGCTAATTAACACATAACCTATAACGTCTTTATGCCTCCATTACATGCATCTCATTAATTATTAATCAAATAATTTACTTTAGAAATCGATGGGTCAATCTAAAGTTCAAAGTTGAGAATATGAATTCGAGGAGAGAAGATTACATGATGTTTTATTTCAATTTGAGTAGATACATCATAGAAATTTATTAATTTTTTATTCATCAATTCCCGAATATAATAGCGGATCTGTGTAGCGTACAATTTGTGTAGAATATCACCAATCAATCAATCAATCAATCAATCAAATGTTTGCTCTCTCTTTCTCTGAGCGTGTGTATGTGCGTGTGCATGTGTGTGTGTGTGCGCGCGCGCTCACATGTTCTCTGTCTGCGTATATGTATATGTGGTCGCCTGCCTTTCTGTCAGCTTCTACGTCTGTCTGTCTATCTGTATCTACGTCTATCTGTCTCTATGTCCGTCCGTCCGTCCGTCTGGCTGCATATTGATATGCCTGTTGGTTTGTCCGTTGGTCTGTCAGTCTATTCATCTGTCTACCTGTATGCCTATCCGTCCGTCTATTTTATACATCTTTTCGTCTTACTCTATCTGTCTGTCTATCTGTCCCTCCATCTGCCTGTCTGCCTGTTGTCCAGTTTACATATATTATCTTTTATTTTTCAGATTATAGCCGATCAGAGACAGCCTTTGCTGTTATAAGTCTTGTATTTGTTGTGGTGGCTCATCTATTCGCCATATACGCCATTAGAGAACCACGATATATGTTTAAACGACTGACTGGGATGCTCTATCTTATCGCAGGTAAATATCTATATGTTATAATAATAATAATAATAATAATAATAATAATAATAATAATAATAATATAATAATAGCCGAAATGGCAGTTGTTTTACGCGATTTATCTACCTCAAATGAGAGAGACACATATGGTCTGTAATTTAGTGCTTCGCCGAGGAGACTAATTCTAAATAAATTTAGAATTTGAAACGGCATATTCGGTGGGGGAAAACCTTGCCAGTTGTCTGGCTGGATGAAAACTCCTCCTACTATAGAGCCACGGACGGGATTCGAACCTCCGACCTCCACACAACATGACCACGAGTAAGAAAGTCCACGCTCTTACCCACTAGGCCACACAGAGGCGATAATAAATAAATGTTATCCGTGTTTACTTCTTGATTCCCTAGAAGTTCGCTTTAACCGTCATTAAAGGCACACGAGGATGGTAAATTGTCATCCGTTTTAAAAACTTCACCCCCTCCATGCATCCATCCTATCGGGTATTAATCCGTCATCTAACAGGATACTTACGGGATAGTTGCTTGTCAAATATTCGTAAACATTCGTAGAAAAATATTTCCAAGAATCCACGTTTTCGCGTTTACGGGATCGTCGTCAAAGACTTTCCGTTTCTCCCAATGCGTTTCACAGGATATCATTATTAGCCGCTTTCTACACGAACTTTTCTGGATCTGTTATGTACCACGTGACAATGGTTGATCAATCACAGGTCGTGTTGATGTTAAATAAAGATAAATGTTTTTTTGAATGGCGAGATTTGTTCATAAATCACAATTCGGGAATAATAATATGTTGTATGATGTTACTAGTGACGGGGAAAGAAAGAAATTATTTGGCTATTTTCAATCAACTTATATATCACTCTTTATATATATTCACTCCTGTAGATAAGATAGATTCCAGACATTTGACTAGGAATCCTTAATTTTTGGTTGCTGAGGCACTCTTACCAGCGTCCTAAGACTCCAATAGTTAAAGACATTTTGTACTCAGCGCCGTAGTATACATCGTACATATAATATATATATATATATATATATATATATATATATATATATATATATATATATATTAGCTTGATTAATTTCAGAAGACTTGTAAAATGGATATAGTGATATATTCTGTGGACTAGTGTCCAGGGTCAGGCTGTCAGCTATAGTGGGTTGGAAGATTGGAGAACCGAAAGGGGGGGGGGGATCGAAGTGCCTAAAAGGCTAGGGGTCTGGCCATGGGTTAACACGGCCCTAAATAACTGTTATCAGAAGCGGGGATGTACACTGTTTTACTTTATCAAAATCCTTGTTTGTTATCATAATGATATAATATCGGATATTTATCAAGTCATATTATCCGTTTCGGTGTCTAGTTAGTGGATAAGTTATTACTAACTGTAAACATTATCATGAGTTAATTGAATCTTGGGAAAATAATGGCTCCCCCGTAAGCGTGAAATTCTGGGCACGGCTTACTATTCACTGAAATAATCGTTCCATCAATATCCCTTACTTCATACTAGTAGATAAAGATAAATGGTATATTTCAGCTTATACTATAACAATATTGCACTCATGACTTATTTCTAACCGTCATCTAACAAATGGGATAGATTATGAAGATTTTTCAACTAAAAAAACAAAAAACATTTGAAATACACGTGATTATTTCGTATTAGTAATCTGACACCTCATTCCACTATCAACCAACTATGGTTTCAACCAATTTTTCACGTTATGTCAGATGTTCGGATATCTGTTTTAATCGCTGACGTAGGACCGTGGCCATGTTCACAGCCGATGTGGTCTTATCCAGATGAAAATAGTTGAGCTGGTTTTATTGTCGCGTGTGCCAACGCCTAGTCCGTCTCCGATCGGACACTTCACTTTTCCAAATGTAAACGACCGTTAATCAGCTACACATCACCGAGGTCGAGGAGAACCATGTAAACAAATACTTATTACGACGTTGATACAAACGAAACACTTAGTTTATATACAACGTACAATATATAATTGTTAGAGTAACTAATGATGTCAATAAAAGTAATTTTTATCATAATCATCCGAAAAAGATTATTGACCACAAATGAATTACTTTAAATATCTAGTCGCAAAAACATCGCATTACCTAACCGCCCCTACCCACCCACCCACCCCCCCACCCTTAAATGGATACCTGCATTTAAGGAACTTCGGCGGTCTTCTACTGCAGGTTTCACCGTAGTAGAGGAACAGTCAATTAAATGGCTATTTTGATGCCGCCATCCCATCGTAATTCACAGGAAGAGCACCATCTGGCAAATAAAATAAATCCCCTTTCATCTCCGGGTCCTATTTCCCGAAAAGACACCGATTCGGGTCATGACCTGACCCAGTTATGAGAGGTCATAAATCCGTATAAGTGCGACAGCCTGGTTTGACGCAAGCCGTTAATCCAATCAAGCCCGATCTTAATGCTCTTGACGCCACCTGGAGTTGGTACCAATCGAGACTAAAATCCGATCATTCACGGGTGCAAAAGACGTAATCGGAGACCACAAACAATATGGTTGACGTGGTCACGTGAAACGGATCCGTAAAGCAATCCAGACGCCTTTTGCCTGACATTTGTTGAACCTTCGAATAGATGCCTTGGTCGAAATCGGCATCGAACTGCGTCAAATGACGTCATTATTCTTGTCTAACACCCGCATTTATGCGCAGTTCTTAGACATGCGTTCGTCGGTCACGTGGAGACATCGTAAGACATTAAAGCAGTTTAACCGTTAATTAGTTAATTATCTTTGATGCGTTTCAATGAAATGGCCCCTTACCTCAGACACGTGGTTCCGGTTAAGACGGGTGCACGCCTTAGATGACCTTGGATCCTAGACTTCCGTTCTTAGATCGAGCAATGTGTTAACGTGTACTTGGTTAGTTTTATTTTTTGTTTCCAAAATAATTCCTCGGGGTGGTCGGGGGAGCGGTATTACTGCACCCCCTAAACCTTTATGGCTGTATTGAACCCACGTTAGTTCGGAGTTTAGGATTGGCCGACAGTAAGCCCCCCCCCCCCCCCCGCCCACAGATGTGACAATGACGCTAGATGTTATTTTGTGCCGATGTGTCTTCAAGCGTCGCTCACTCACTCACTCACTCACTCACTCACTCATTCATTTAGAGCCGGTTCTATACTCGATACTTCGCCGTTTCCCGATAATTGTAGAAGTTGGACACTGTTACGTGGCCGTATTGCGATAACTCTGTAAGGCTTCTTTCGGTACTAAATCCAACCTTTTGTGTCTTTCGATATTTGTACGATCTTCCTAAAATCAGCCTATCTTCGGCATAGCTGGCATGCATTTCTAAAGCTTCACAAACTCGTTTACTATCAAAATCGAAAGCTGGGCCAGGTACAGATAAAATACTAAGAGATACAAAATATCGAACGAGACAGCTAGATCTGTTATAATAGACCTATCTTTATATTTGATCCACTCGGGACTTCCGCTTCCCATTCCCCAAATCACAGGTTTTAACTATCGAACGTTCATCAGTGGAACCACTTTCAATATATAGCTCGTAACTTTGATTTATGTTGGCTATTGTAATATATTACATCGTCTCTAACATTTTACTTCAATTTTAATAATATTACTCCATGAAATTGAATAATAATATTATAAGTCTACTGACTAAGTTCATTTTAGGAATGCACGTAGTTCCTCGGGGGATCAGTAGGTACAGTAAATTACGGTATTTAATGCCTTAAAATAATGCACAATATTATATTTATTTAAGAATTTTTTCCAAATATTTTTAGTATTTCCGAGGCAAAAAGTCCACAAAATTTACTCAGTGGATTGAGTCAGGTAAGATAGCGGCCCCTGGTGGTAAAAAAAGTAGCAGAAAGCTTCAAAATTCCCAATCCCTCCCCCCACTCGTCACTAACTGTCAGTTGACAAATATTACGTCATGTAGGCTATCACCTAAACCAGAACACGAAATGACGAGACAGAACACGGTTATCCCGGAAATCGGTTGGAAATGAACAGTGTACGAGTCTCGGGTTCGGTACTCGATATGAGCTCACCCAAATAACGAGATATCATCATTTCCCGGATATTTCCCTCCGCCACGCCAGCTTTTCCTTCCCGGCAGCCTGTGGCGCCATCTATCAGTAGCGAGATTGCCGCCATCACAGCGCTCGCTGAATATCCGGGAAGAGAATGACCTGACGTGAATCCAGGCGTTAGCTAGTTCATATAAATAAGTAGACACGTTTTCCGGATTGATCCAGGTGTCGGCAGGAATATCCCGAAGGATTCTGGAGAGTGTGTTTTGCAGTTGACGGGATAGCCACACTCCTGGACATGAGTGAGTGACTGAATCAGTGGGTGGGTGGGTGCTTGATTCAGTCGATCGTTCAGTGAGTGTACGAGTGACTGACTGACTGAGTGAGTAGAACCGATAAATTATAAAAAAAACTATGCTATAACTTGCTACAGCCTATTTACTCACTCACTCGCTTAACCAACCCACCCACCAACTTCCCGACCTACAACCCAATCACTCACTCACTTACTCACTAACTCACTCACTCACCAACTCACACACACACATACTCAAGCACACACACTCACACTCAAGCACCTACCCACCCAATCATTCACTCACTCACTCACTCACTCACTCACACACTCACTCATATATAAACTCAAACTGTAATGTCAACAAGACGAGATATAAACTAAGGATCATCTAAAACAGAAAACCGTCTCTGTGGCTCAGATAGCAATGTGGTTGGCCATAGACTCAGAAACAACGTAGTTCAAATCCCGGCCTAGCTATGTCCGGGGGGGCAAGGGGGGGGTCATCTTTCACTTTGCCTCACTACTTTTGGAGGTAGTTTTCATTAATTTAGTGTTTGTGTAAACATAAACATGAGAACTATGTCCACATCAAGTTGACAGTTTCCGATTTCTGTGAATAACGGAAATTATTTGTCATCATCATCAACAATATCAGTATTTATCACTTAATAATAGTAATTATAATAATAATATTACTATTATTATCATTATTATTAATATGAGTCTTTATCATATAATAATGATAATAAAAATAATAGCAACATCAATATCACTATTTTCATAAAATCGATGATGATGATGATGATAATAATAATAATAATTATTATTATTATTATGGAAGTATTTATAACCATACCTGGTCATAACGTTCCCATTCCTACGTTTCTCGTACAGCTGCTAGCCTACTGGTCGCCAATGAAGTTCTTATGAGTTCGGCGAACTACGAGAAGGAACACCTGGCCAGGCGTCATCCAGCTGGCAGCCAGCTGTCATACGGGTACTCGTTCGTCCTCTCCTGGATCGTCTTCCTCATCTACCTGGGCGCCGCCATTATTTATTTCATCTGCTCAAAGAAAAGGAAACGCGACAAAGCTCGAAGCGAGAAGGAGGCCATCGAGAACGAACCGATACACCTAGGACGGATGTAGGACGCGTTAGGTCCGTCCTAGCGCCGGCTCAGCGCGGTCACTGTTTATTTGTTGGTTTGGGTTTTTCCAATTTTTTACTGCTTATATCATTTTATTTTATTTACATCAAAGACGCCGCTAATGATTTATATTTTTGCAGGTATTTGATGTTGTTTGTTTTGAGGATATTTCCGCTTTGTTATAATGTAGGTCTGTTTGAACTGGAGATATTTATAGCTAACAAGCGAGGCTGATCCCGTGTTGTAGATCGTCCTTTTACCTCTATTGTAATATTCCTATTGTTACAACCCCCCCCCCCTTCGTTTTCCAACATAACGGTGGTTAGGGCGAGAGTTAGGATCACGGTCAAGGTTACGTTACACAATCTATTCCAACTCACTTAGCCTGAAGGCGGACTGATGAATGCAGGTCATAGAAAGCTATTTATAATATGATACAAATTCACGAGCTATGGTCAGCGAAAAGCCCAAATATGTGTCTTTATTCGTTAACTGCTAGGTTCTATCTGTTTCAGCCCGATATTGTAGGGTGCTACTATTTACCACCATGTCAAGTTCTGATACTGCAGGTTAAAACATTCACTTAGAGAAAGTCTACTTCTCGCAATGTCCAATCATGCCAGAACAGACTCGGTTAGGTAATAATACTATTAATGATCGGTACTCTACTGTTTGATATAATAGCATATACGTAATAATAATATTAATAATAATTGTATCAAGCGTTTGTAAAAAAATATGGGGAAGTATTCCGCGAGTCCCCCCCCCCGGCAGGCCCTCATCGTTCGATGGACGTTTGTGATCGTTGATGTGTATGTATGATATGATCTCACAGGAATACACACATACGGAGGCACATGCAAATGCACGCACACACACGCACACGCACATATATAAAAGACGTTTTCCGCGCGGACTTTAAAGCTTGACATCATAATTCCAACCAATGTCATATTCACCGTTGTTTAAGACACGTTTGTCATACATGTTTGCGCGCACATAGAAAACACACACACACACATGTGTATGACAAACTTTTTACGAATTGTTTTTAAATGTTTGCTATAAGCTATCGTGATTATTTGCTACACACACACACACACTCGCACACACACACACACACACACATATATATATATATATATATATATATTGTTCATTTAGTTAAATTTCCATACTGGAAATGAAGAATGTGATTACAATTCCTTGTCTTATTATCATTGCTTGTTCGTATCTATGAATTTATGTTTAGCTACATAATCAATGATCGTAAATAATAGAATATTTCCTGTTGGACTGTTTTTCTGTAGCTATGCTTTAACTGAAATGGAAATTGTATTTATTTGTTGTCGCTCGCTATTTACATCAGCTAAATCACTTTTGCTCAGCAGAATAACACACATCGAAGGTTAAACACAACGAATCAGGTATGTAGATGGAGGGATAGTATTTATGTTTTGTGTGAAGGGACATGTATATAGTGCGCGCGGCTGGTTATTAATATGTAACTAGGATTTAGGATTAATGTATGAGGTTTAGATTATCTCAGCCAATGACGCGTCAGCTTTTTTAGCGAAGTTATCTGATTGGTCGTCAGCATTCTCTAGTCAACAGCATTATTATTTAAATATGGCGACTGGTCGTAACTTGGAAAACCTTTACGACAAGAAGATGGTGATGATGATGATAATGATGATGATAATAATAATAATAATAATAACCACAGCAACGTCTTCCTATCAAAATGAATATATATATATATATTATATATATATATATATATATATATATATATTACGAATGTTACTACGGACTATAAATCTTATACACGATCCAATCTAGATCGATTTAAATCAATATCTCATAGGTATCACTTTAAGTCTTTTTTTAATTCAATGCAGCGAATATGGTGTCGCCATTTAATTTATTATCCTTTCAAGGTAACATCTCAGTGACATCACCATGGTTATCGGTAAGAATAAACGAAAATTAACTAGGTTAGTGGTTTTTATTATATATAACCTTTGATCAAAGGTTGTGTGTGATTGTTTAATATTTGGGACATATAAATATTGCGGGAATATGAAATTACGATCTTAAAGTTATATTTCGTCCAACTCTGAACAATTCCATTCCTTATTAAAATTGACTATAAGACTAATTGGAGCCATCTGATCTTTGAAGTTTATGAGAACTAGGCTATTAGAAAATGTTATTACGATACGTGAATATTTTTATTGCGCATACGCCCCTGCGCGCGAGCGTGTGTGTGTGTTTTTCGGTATATATTTTTTTCTGTTTTATGCGTGACGTCACCATTCATTCCCATGTAAACGCAAACTTAAAAAGATGTTTTGCTAAACAATTATTGTAGGTACAACTTTATAGAATATTAGTGATATTGATAGAGTGAATGTTTATTCACGCTGAGAGACAGCGTGAATAATCATAAACCATTTTATGGATGACAATTAATAATTGACAACACGTTGTCATGCCAATAGTCAACACATCTACAGAGTTTTATATGTGTTGGTCTTGTAATCCTTTGTGTTCAGTGATTTTTTTATGAAATCTGGTTTGTTCCTTGAAGTTTGTTCCTTGAAGTTTGTTCCTTGAAGTTTGTTCCTTGTATGCTGTATTACAAGTAAATGTTATCGATAAGAAATCCAGAGATTCCATAATATTTACGTAGTCGTTGGTTATCATTAGGAGAACATTTGTTATGATACGAAGTAACCTTTTTGCTTTATTTTATATATATAGCGAATGGGATAGGATCGGAACATTCATGAATCGTCCCGATGCTAATGAATATTTCCGATGTACAGATGTGCTTCAGGCTGTAGAATGAGATATTGTTTACAGATCTGATTATCTGTCTATATTTTTATTATTACTCCAAATTATTGATATTTTCAACCTCTTTGCTATTCCTTAATTTGTCCGACGAGTTGATGAGTTATCTTTAGATAACTCAATTGTCTGTTCGTTAATCGTGTTCCTAATACGAAATGTATTTTGTGCCATATTGTGTCTGTAAGACGCCAGTGTATCATCATGAGACGTCAGTGTATCATCATCATAAGACGTCAGTGTCTCATCATAAGACGTCAGTGTATCATCATAAGACGTCAGTGTATCATCATAAGACGTCAGTGTACCATAATATTATGGTCAGCGTATCATGTCACGGTCCGTATGTCGTGTCACATCTCAGCGAATCTTGTCACACGTCAGTGTATGACGTAATGCCTGGGTTTATTGTGTCACGCGCCAGTGGATGATGTAACTTGCCGAAAATTACGTGACAAGTCAGTCTATCATGTCACGTGTCTACGCGTCATGTCACATTACGGCAGTATAATATGTCACGTGGCAGTATTCAATTCAGATGGCATTGAACCAAGCACGTTGTCACTGTATCGTAAATGTATCATGTACCATTTAAGTGTACCATGTAACAGGACAATGTATGAACTTGTCACAGCTCAATGTACCATAAATGTATCAGTCTACGTTTCAAGAAACATGTCACTTTTATTGTGTAAAGTGTGTCATCCATCACGTCAGTGTATAATGTCAACACATCAGTTTATATGTCAGTGTATATTGTCACATATTAGTGTATCATATCATATGTCAGTGTTTCATGTCACATGCTAGTGTATCGTGTCACACGTCAGTATGTATCACCTAATAACTCGGAGCACATGACCTACTTTTTTAATTATTACACTTTTTATACACTTTTAAATAAAGCACTTTTTATTCCTCTACTTTTGGTATTTCGTGAGAAAGATATCAACTGATATATGTGTAGATATATGTGTAGACAGACAGGCAGAGAAACAGATAGAGAGATAGGCAGACAGATAGATACATAATATATATATATATATATATATATATATATATATATCATAGTCTAAATCTCCTTGTTTCTCACTTTCTCAAACTCTCTCATAGAAGCTTGTGTGTGTGTGTGTGTGTGTGTGTGTGTTTATGTGTGTGTGTGTGTGTGTGTCTCTCTCTCTCTCTCTCTGTGTGTGTGTGTGTGTGTCAACGCACGTAATGGGTGATGTAATTATAACATTTCATGTCAGGTAAATCATTATTGATTAAGCCAATAAAACTGGATCATCCTAGAAACGGAGAAGTTAATTATCGTCTAATTAATAAATCGTGACTAGAGTAGAACTTCTAATCTAGTTAGCTATGATAAGGTCAAGTAGTCAGTGGGTATTCTACACAACAACACCACCACCATAAACGAAAACAACAACAACAACAGCAATACCAACAGCACCAACAACAGCACACCAATAATAATAACAACAACTATAACAACACCACACCAGTAATAACAATAACAATAACAACACCAGCAACAACGACGACATCAACACCAACACGAATAACACCAAGAAGAACAACACCAATATCGACACGAATCATACCAAAACCAACAGCACCAACACCACCAACAATAACACCAACAACAACAAACACAACACCAACAAAAATAACAGCACCACCAACAACGACACCAACAACAAGATTATAACATACCATGTCACCTAAACTACACCATAACCTAGTCACTGTTACCAAAACTTCCATTTCTCCCCCTGAAGGGGGCGCCACTGGACATTGATGCCACATATCAATATGGCATTAATCAGTGAATGTGTTTTCACGAGCTCCTTAATGTTATAAAAGTTAGTTCGTATCACTATAATTGGTTAATCTTGTTTATAACATTGTGTGTGTGTGTCTGTCTCTCTTTCTCTCTCTCTCTCTCTCTCTCTCTCTCTGTGTGTGTGTGTGTGCACGTCTATCTTTACGTAGTCACCTATTTCTAACATATAGACAACAATTTATCATTTCTAGTTTCTAGTTATTATACTGTACTATTACCTTCCCTTATACATTATTTTTATTATCATCAAACATTTGATATTTTATTATCACATTTTAAAGTATTTTCCCTAAAAACATTCTAGAACACCGAGTGGCCTAATTTACTCCAATCCGTCATTAAATGTCATCAATCCACCCAAAATATGATAATCGAAATCCCATCACCACCATCATCACCACCATCACCCCCCTCAACCGAAAAAAAAAAAAAAAAAAACCCCCCCCCCCCCCCCCCCCCCCCCCCCCCCCACCATCAAAACCACCATCACCATCACCACCACCACCACCATCACCACCACCATCAACATCATCGCCATCACCACCACCACCACCACCATCATCACCATCATCACCACTATGACCGTCACTGAGACTCTTTTCTACTACTGATATATTATAAATATAATAACACTAATTATCGCAATACGATATTATTTTCTATTGTAATATAATGTCAGTAATGAATCTCTATTCTATAATACGTGTCACATATACACACACAAACACACACAGACACACCATTCTAGCCGTCAGCCTACCACAAGACAAAACAATCGTTAAATCAATTTGTCAATCAAGACCGACTCTTGTTATACAGAATTATTAATTTTCCCACCGAAATACAGAACAGCGGCAGATTTGTAGATAATTATTAACGTGTGCGTGTCTGTGTGCGTGCGTGCGTGTGGCGTGACTGCGTTGTTACGAGCTTCCGTCCGTCTGTCTGTAGGCATAAATATAAGTATACATACAGGTATGTTTATTCTGGTACACAAGGTGTTAGTATCTATCTGACTCTGTTTACATAGCTCTATCATTATTGTAAATAAGAACACATTTCCAATTTATAGCGACATATATATGGTTTATCCCGGGACGTCAAGAATCTAGGTTTAATATTGTTTAAGAGAAGTGAGAGGATCATTAGAGTGAAAACTAAGTAATTTAGCTGGAGTAGATAAGATTACGGAATATTAAATACGTGTACTCTCTCTCTCTCTCTCTCTCTATATATATATATATATATTCATGCATGTATGTTTACGCACAAGCACATACTATATATATCCCTTTGTGCACATATACCTATATATAGAATGATATTGGTGCGTATAGAACCACCTCTCCCACTACACCATCCCCCACAAATACACAGATCACCCCCCACAGATACACATACCATCCCCCACAGATACACAGACCGCCCCCACCGATACATTACTTATAGAGCTTGGATCCTTTCGAGATGATGGCAGCCGGGCAACACGCGATGTCTTCACGCGATGTTGGCCCAGAATAATGTGGAAATAAGTGAAATTTAGACACACCTAAGACCACCGGGAGGTAAACATACAAACACCTGAACACAGACCTACGGACAGATGGATCAGGTATGTTTACGGTGTGATGTTAGGATGGAGCTGTTCAGTTTCGGCTAATGATAGGATGATATGGCTGTGGAGTGTTTATGTGACTTACTTGACGGAATCACGTACAACACACACACACACACACACACACGCACACACGGGGGGGGGTTATCGTAAGTTGTTCGGTATCATTGTACACTGTGCCAGTTTACTATAAAATTCTTTACAGGATCATCAACGTGTTACTGATAACATTGATGTTACTGATGATAACATCATAACACTGGCGAGGCTTACCATTTGATGGTGGTGATGGTGGTGATGCTGATGATGGTGATTGTTCCGGATATGTAGGCTTCTGAACATTTACTTGTTAATCGGTGTAACTATACATACCTGGACTCGGTGTATCGGGACACACGTACGCTTAAAGGCAGTGACGATTAATCGGATACCGTGTTCAGAGTCCAGAACGGTTGATATGGCAGCGGCGTTCAACGCTGATCGTGACAATTCCATAGTACCAGCCGTGTACCGCGTGGTACGTCCCCGTAATCCGTGTACGACGCCAGTAAAAAGACCGTGTCTCAGTCTCCAAGTCGTGGAGCCGTTACTTTTTCCACCAATCAGCAAAAAGGTCAAAACAAGACACGTCAACGAGAAGCTACAAGGATACGTGCATTCCCCGAGAGATCCCGAACCACTCGTATCAGAAACAAGACTACCGCCATTACAGGAGACCAAGACTATCCGACAGAGGTCGCGCAAAAAGATGGCCTGTAGCGTTCCGCGGTACGAGAGACCAAACGCCTTTAAAGGTCATCCGGATCGGATGGCCATTCCCGACGATATCCTGCCACCGCTCAAGTTCCACTCGTCTTTGCACAATCGGACTCCATTCCTAAAGAGGACGTCCCGCTGTCCGCGTTGGTTGTTCCACGATCCGGAAGTGAAGACGACTCACTTCAAGGACGACACTTTCCGAATCTTCCGGCCGATGTTGTATTCGGTGCTGATGACCCAGAGGATAATGCCAAGGATTCGCCTCAGCAGAGAGGATGGCGATGACAGGCGACCGACGGGTAGATCCGGATGCACGGATTCGCCCCAAAGACGGGATACGTCGTCACCGAAGACGTCAACTGAAGGATCGACCAAAGCGAGTTCTGGTTCTGGATCGAGTGAACGACGGAATGAGAGGTCGACGTCTGGAGACACGATGCACATCTCGAAGGAGATTTCCCAAAGCGAAATTGACAAACGATCTGGATCAGCTGATGATCTGGATATAGATGACGCGGCTCTGTGACATTACGACGACTATCGGGAGTAAGGACTCATTAGATCAGCAACAAACGTTGATAATGATGAGAATATGACATTGATTGACACTGATTGATGGACATCTTTAAGATAATTAAAATGTGAACGAATGTGTTCGTCGTCTTTCTCGCTAAATGTAAGTAATACTGATTTCAACACAACAAACACAGGACTAATATGGATATTAGACCAAAAAGTCGCTTCTGTGGAGCTTCAGTCCACTGGTCAATCGTATTGTGGATTTATTATTCTATGTGCCAGTGCCTTTTTTGCATACTGTTAAACTTTGCGCCAAGCATCATAAATTCTGGCGTGAAACATATCGAAATTGTACTCTCAATAAATTTACTGTCAATAAATTTAAAATCTCTTAGTTCATTAAATATACCATCATCTAGAAATTATTTTCGTTATATTATCAGTATAACTAAATAGAATAAACATCAGAGCAGTTAAGCTTAATATTTAACATGATATTAAAAGATGCACCGAAACATCAAAATCTTGAACAGACGTTCGGCTATCCAGTCACAGGATCAAAATATAACTATCTCTTCCGGTTTGGGGCCATCCAATAGACCATATCCACGACGACAGCGCCACCTACCTGAACTCACTAAAGGATTTGGCATCTGTGTGTTAAATGTTTTATCCAAAACATTTTACCAATCGCGAAATCACAGATGGCACAAAATGGTTCACTCGTGGATAACTTGTCTAATACATTCCCAATTTGAATAGTTTTGTTTTTAACCAGCATGCCATAAGTTGTCAGTAAGTAGGTATTTATCTGCCGCTGTTTGTGTTTTGGACGACGAGATGGCGCATATTTTCTGCTAGCTCTCTCATTTAATGGCCACTTTATATTTGACTACATACGTAACTCTAATTTCACGATGCATCACTCTTTTAATTATGAGATGTAATTTTTAATTAACGTCATAAACTCCGATTGAAAATTAGTTAATTCAATATTCGGACAGCCGTCGAGCAAATGAAGCAGGCTTGACCGAATTCGTTCTTAAGCAACGATAATATGGTTATTATGTGAGAAGAAAATACTAATATTGAAACTTACATATCTAAGATTATTATATTTGCCTGATGTTGGATTTCACATTGTTCATTGTCAGATATTTAGAGTTTAATGTGAATTTTGATATTGTATACTTCATGAAGCCCAAAACTAGTTATGCCATTCTAAGGCGATGTACACAGGTTATTATATATATCAAAATATATTATATCCAGATCTTATTCGTTCTGCGAGGTGATTACATCTATTTGCTGCAGCTACAATAGAAGCGACATCTCCATACCATTTGAGTCTGGTCTTCGGGATCTGTAGTGGTGACAGTTTATCTGACCTCAGTTGACGACCAGACAGTTTCAATTATACTAGTTCACATATATAAAGTGCATGAATCACTTTGTATGTGATCAGTAGCATCTTGAATGCAATACGTTGTTTTAATGATAATCAATTTCAACGGTCGTTTTAAAACAAGATATGAGTACAAAATCACTACCGATAAATCACCTGTGTATTCACTGGTTCACCAGTGATATAAATAAATCGGATTCGAACCCACAACCTGAAGGTTTGCAACGCACTGCTCTAACCGCTCTGCCTAACGTCTATATGAAGAAATACTCGGATGACATGTTTCTTGTGTGGGTTCTTGTTTCCGGTTCCTCAAATGCCGATTAACGAAAGTTACCTATATTCGACAAGTTTAATAAATACTAGTAAGAATAAGAACCGTTCACATCAATAAAACCATTCGTAAAGGGTAGAAAGTATGAAATCTATATGTGTATATGAAAGTTCAACGATCGACCAACATTTGGTTGGTCATCGTCTTCAGCAGAATTGCGGCAGGTCTGGTTCTTAAAAATCAACCTTCAACAAAGGGCAATCTTCTTTTGTTGAAGAACATAGTAAATTACATATCAGTGAAGAATATTTTTGTCTTCCTGTTTTATTCACCTAAGTATATGTATTAGTTGGCGTAATGGGGCCAGGGTCCTTCTAATACTTTATATAGCTCCTCTATCCAGCACACAAGTAATAAGAGAGATACTTTTGTTCCAATACACATCTATGATAGCGCTGTAGTATTAGGGACCCACAACCAAAACAACCAGATGTACGTAAACTGGAAACTGTCCAAGCTTTGTTTATGTCCCGTATAAGATGTCGTTGCATTGGGTGTTCCAAAAATGATCCTATTGAAGCGTGACATTCTCATTATGACCAATTACAACAACAAAAATAAATTTAATCTCTCATGATCTATGGATGGTTGTCCAAATGTCCATGAAAATCCCAGTTTAGACAGTAATCTTCTGAAGAATTGCTCCTCTAAATCTTTTCCCCCGAAGGCCCGTCCCCATCCATCTAAACATATATTTATTAAATAACAATCCTGATGACTCATGATATTCCGTTGTATATAAAGTGATCTTAGCACTTAAACAGACTTGGCTCGGGTTAAACCTTATATTATAATTTCGAATACTTAAGCTAAATTAGTACTAACGCTCTTCTAGACATACCCACTGCATTCGATAATGTTGACCATAATTGTATGTCCTGTCGGTTGGAAGATAAATTTACTTTGACAGCCAAAATGATTGACTAGATTTTCATAATTTAGAAGAACGTTTCATCAGACCCAAATTATGATATTTTAATATTTGTGGTGTATACAAACCTTCTTTGGGGCATTGCATAACGATAAGGTATTTAAATATCACCTGTATGAAACAGAGCTGTATTTATTACTGGAACCTTATTCCTTTATGAGTGAGCGGGTGAATGTTTCGATTAGCTACACGTGAGATACATGACTATAATAACCTACTTGTCAGACACAAATAATGTTGGATTCGATCTCATTACCTGGATGTATCCGATGCAGTGTTCTATCAACTACGCTACGTGGACGCTCTGACTTCCTAAGAGAATTGCAAATATTGCAGTACTAATATACGGTTATTAATAAACCAATATCTTCCGATATGAAAACATGCCATGTCAAATCTCTTAAACACCAACGTTAGACACATCTGACCGGAACCTGGCCGTATTTAGCGTCGCACTATCTACTTCAATTCGACTGTGAACGTATTCTAATTAGGAACCTTATCGAAGAGAATTCGCTAGATGGCGTTGTTACGCTACTAGGTTGTACTTAGCCATTTTCAATATCGGAAGAAGAAGTAAGTTATACATTTTTATTTGACTTTCTTCCTTTTTATAACATATTTAGAGATATACATATTCAATAATCACAGGGTAAAGAATATAATAATTTATATAATTAATTAAATAATTATAGTTAAACTACAAATACGTCACGTTAAAAGTCACAGGAAAAGGCTTTAAAAATTTGTAAAAATGTTAGTGTTATATAATAAAATCAATTTCAATCACTGATATATATGATTTTTTTCCTAGAAATAAAGTTACAGTGGTTTTAAAATTTGCTTTGCTAACATCTCACATGGCCGAAACTTAAATCAGGAATCTTCAGAAAACTTCGGAATGTGAAAAACAAAAAAAAAAACACTCCACGTGGCCTCGTTTAACCTGTGTTATGTGTTCCATAATGTCTTCATTAAACATATAAAATGGTGTATTGAGCCGCATACAATTGTCCAAAGAAACATACATAAAACAAAAATGATTATATCCGACGTGTAAGTGCCGGCAAATCCCGACCCGAAACAACAACAATCTCCCTAAAATTACAAAACAAAATGGCTAAAAATATCACTTTATTTTAAATGAAGTTATGCGATAGGAGGAGGGAAATACTCACATTCACACCCAGTGTGTTGACTTATCAATTAAACTTATACCAACACAAACAAATATAACTCTTGTTGTGGACCGGGGTCAAGTGCTCTGTGTCCACGTACTCACTTGTTGCAGCTAATTCCTCACAACTAATACTGTTTGTCACATTTTTCGCTTGTTGTTCAAAGCTGTAGGGTTTGATATCCCCGAGAATGTCAAAACATTCGTCGGAATCTGACATTTTGTCTGTCAACTGGTCAGAACGCTTGTAAACAAAGCTGTGACAATGCCTTACGTTTGGCAAAGATGACGTCACACAATAAACCCTAGCGAGTGTAGTTCACACTAGCAATGGCTCGTGAAAGTTCGGAAATGAAGGATTTTGGTATAATTTTAATGGAAATGTGATAGCTGGTGGTTAGAATTGTGTGGAAGTGAATCTGATAGGGAATAAAATAATTGTTTGTTACGTTATATTTACTTCGAAATTTCCTTTTCCATCATCTTTAAGCAGAATATTAAAATCCTACAAATAAGACTAGTACTCGACTATAGTTCCGGGTATGTATTTTGGTTTTTGGTTTTGTTATTAAATATCTTTTATTTCGCATGTTGAATTTTGTGACTTTCAATTAATATTCTGATATAGGAAGAGTATCATTATTTTTGCAATAAGACAATTAAAAATTGCACAGATTTTCTCACGTTACACGAACAAGAGGTTTATACTAATTTTATGATAAATCCCTTTTCAGACTCGATACTTGTCTTGGAATGATTTAACTGATAAACCAGTAAACGTTTCAGATAATAGATATAATACTAACAGGAATGATTAAGAAATAGATACAAACATAAATAATTTACATTAGAGAATTTTAAATGCCCGTAGAAATAAAATGGAGTAGCAGCCAATCAGGATATATAGATTTTCAGTAATTTATGGTAATTAAATTTATTTGGTATTAACCATTCCGATTAAAATTATTTTGTGAATATTCATTATCTAAGATATCTTGTGCACCAAGAATTGGTCTTCATTTAACAGACTGTTATTCCGATTTCTATGTCAAAACACACACACTTGATGGTGCGATTAATCGATGTGCTTTCAAATAGGTAAATGATTGGCTGTCTGTAATCGAAACTGTAATCATTTGAGAATAACACACAAACACATATAGGCATATATATATATATATATATATATATATGTGTGTGTGTGTGTGAGTAATCTTAAAATTAAACTTCGGCTCATATAACTAAGGGTTTAGAATAATAGAGAATATTTTGTGAATACATACACACTCGTTTTAATTTTTTTTATAGATTTAGTATATACGTGTACGCGCGCGCATTAGATCAAAGGTGTTTTATTCATATTAACTTTACATTCAATTATCGATTTCATATTAAAAATCACATATAATACTTGTATAGACATCAAAATGTATTCTAAACGCCATAACTATTACGACATTAGCGCCTACTGTGGTCATGTGATCTGGCAAAAGGAATGTCGTCAGACTAAAACATAAATAACTAAACCCCCATTAACCTCCCCCCCCCCTCCACACACACGTATATCCTTCCCGTGTCGTCGAGTTATCAACGACGTATGCCTTATTCGGAGGGACGTCCATTGGAAGACGCCAATTCTCGTACACATCGGTAAATGGCGTCTTGGAGGGCTTCATATCGATGATCGATGATGAATCCATGAAGAATGTTGTTAAAGTTGGTGTTATAAGCCCATCCCATCTGATGATGAACATCACAATAAGCCATCTGTCCGCCCGCTCCCCAATGGCCGAATATATAATGAGACTGCAATGGAAGAATATGGACAAAGTATCATTACACCTCGACTGGCCAAATATATAATTGTTTTATCATGTGTACAATGTATCATAATATTGTTGTATTTGGTTTCAAATGATCAATATATACAATGAGCAATTAAACGCTATAATAATATTGTTATATTGTGTTATGAAAGGGCAAATATACGAAGAGGGAGTCGTGGAAAATGTGCCAAACCAACCATTATATTCCTGCATTCTATAATGGGATTCCACTGAACGAGGTGAAACTGAATAGTTATTTGACCGAATACATAAAGGCTCCATTGTGGAAAATCCGGGGGGGGGGGGGGCGGTGTCAGTACATTCATTTATTGGTTTTTGTAGCAGGCAGATAGAGTATTATATCTAATTGATATGTCAAGTTATAGACCGATTTTATGTTAAGAAAGGAAGAAAATACAGTATCCTAGTTCTCTGTTGGTAACTACATTCCTTAACCTTGATATAAAGATATATATATATATATATATATATATATATATATATATATAGAGAGAGAGAGAGAGAGAGAGAGAGAGAGAGAGAGAGAGAGGCTCAAGGCAGGGATCTTGCACTTGTATGAAAAGCGGACGTGAGAATTAACCCAGATATTCTGGATTAAATCTCATTGATACCTGAGTGCCTCATCCTTTATTTGATCTTCCTCTACTGTGGACTGGAAGGTCATTGGTTATATAGTTTCCCATTACTCACCTTTCCACGGCCTTCAATCACCTTGTTCACAGCCACACCAGGTCCATAGGCGATATTACGAAGTATCACTCGATCAAAGTCGGTCACGATTGGTTTTTTCAGATAGTCTATTGTTTCCTTTGACAACAACGTCTCCCCTTCGTGTTTACCACCATTGGCCAGGATGCCCATCAGCTTGGCCAATCCGCGAGCAGTACCGACACCATGTGACGAGCCACATGGGATCTCGCGAAATCTCGGATCATTCAGACGTCGTGGCTAAAATTAATAGAGCAATTATAATTTTGTAAACACACACACACACACACACACACACAGAGAGAGAGAGAGAGAGAGAGAGAGAGAGAGAGAGTATATTTAGTTTATTAATAAACTATTTCATGAAACAAATCAGGCGCTGTATAGTCCGTTGCCCTGTAAATCTCTAGGTTCTGAAATATGAAGCTTTTTAGCTGTATTTGTGGGGTGTTTCCCAGGCCCCTGTCGATGCTTAACAAACCACTCACTCAGTCGCTCATGAAACAAATCACCACTTGTGTATTTAATTGGAATCACCGTATCACTATGGATACCGTGGAAACCAGTACAAGTTTATCATTTAAGTGAAGCTAACATACTAAAGGGAAAAGAAATATATTTCGAAGTAAATATAACCTAGCAAACAATTATTTTATTTCCTATCAGATGCAAAACAATTCTAACCACCAGCTATCATATTTCCATTAAAATGTTTCCCAAATCTTTAATTCCATAAACTTTCAGGAGCCATTGCTAGTGTGCACTACACTCGCTAGGGGGTTATTGCGTGACGTCATCTTTGCCAAACATCACGTATTGTCACAGCCTGTTTTCAAGCGTCTTGACCAGTTGACAGAGAAAAATTCAGATTCCGATGAATGTTTTGACATTTTCAGGGATATCAAGCCCTACCACTAGCGAAAAAATGTCACAAATAGTATCAACTGTGAGGAATTAGCTGCAGCAAGTGCAGACGTGGACCCAGAACAGCCACCTGTGCCGCCAACACCTGGCTCTGCCCCACAATAAGAGTTAGATTGGTCTGTACCTTTTGGGACCCTAATAAGGTATAAATAAAGGTTGTAGCAATGTAATGTTCAGTTATTATCTTATTTTTTGGCATTATTTTATTGTATTATATCAGTTGAAAACGAATATAAAACGATAAATAAAAAACATCAATCGATCATTGAAAACCAAGGCATAACAACACAACGAGATCACATGATATAACACGCAAACCCTCATCCCTATTTACGGCCTATGCAATAAAACATATTCCCGACGTCGGTATGGCAAGCCGCTTGTTTCAATTTAATACTAATAATATTTAGAAACTTCTATAACGCCAATATCCTCGAAAAGAATCGAGCTCAGTGGGGCACTTAGTACAGAGGTTGGGCAAACTCATAGTCAAGGTACAATGCAAAATTAATCAACAAATTTTAGTGCAGTTTGCTTTAGCATCAAGCTGATATTGGAACTGGGTGGCGATTTTGTTTGACTGATTAATTTAGATTGCATCCTTTGTTCCTAGCATGTTTTCAAACAATCTTAAATTACGCAAGACTTACTTGCCCCAAATACGTATAGGCCGATTATTGTGATGGGCCTAAAATAGGAAATTAGCTGATATCTGTTTGTGTTGGTATAAGCTTAATTAATAATTCAGCACACTGGGCCTGAATGCGAGTATTTCCCTCTTCCTATCACATAACTTCATTTAAAATAAAGTGGCATTTGTTGATATACGGGAGTTCAGTGGATGTACAGGGATGTGCCACCCTTTCGTGAATAAAATATTACTTATTCGCAAATCTGTGAACTGGTTAATATCCACTAGATTTCTCTATTATTGCTCATACATATCAGTTTTCTATACAATTTCTCCATCAAACTGCTGATTCGTTTGGGCTTAGCATCACACTGTTTGACAAGTATGGTTGGAATGGCATCTTCTGTGATCCTGACACCCTTCATTCCTCGAAGTGTTTCCGGCAGAGCTTCATGGGGCAAGTTGGTTTCCACTACACTCTGTTCCTGTTTTGCAGCTAATCGCGCAAACGAGTCTTATTTTGGGGGAACGAATGCATACTCCATCCACTGGCAGATCCATTTGCACAATTATAAGTGGCAAAATACACCATTTTACGCATTTACCAATGACAATATCGAATTCGTAATACAGGTTAAACTAAAGCAGAGCTTATGTTTGGCTTATGTTTGTCAAAGATGATGTCACATTCCGAATTTTTTCGAAGATTCCCGATTAAAGCTGTGGCATATTTGTCCATGTGAGATACTAGCAAAGCAAGTTTTAAAAACACTGTAACTTTATTTCTAGGAAGAAATAAAAAATATCTCTGATTTGAGAGACCTTTTCCTGTGATCTTTAACAAACAGTTCGTTAGCTAAAACTTCTCTGTCTATCCGAACAAAGATACCGCCATCTTAGATTTGATACGTCAATTAATAGCTATATTACAGTCACATGGTACCTCACAACCAATCCGGAGCCTTTGCTATACGTGCCGTTATTGGCTGATCTGATCACACGATAGACATACATGGAACCGAGGCTTTCTCTATCAGGATGACGGTCTATTAGCAACAACCTGCGTCTGAGATTAAAAAGCTCATTTAAATCCCTGATAAAATGGTCTTTGCTCTATCAGGATGTCGATCCATTAGCAACAACCTCCGTCTGTGATGACAAGCTGATTTAAATCCCTGATAAAATTGCTTTTATTTATTAAGACCCGTCCCTTACGTTATCTATCTTAATTATTCACCAGAACCTGCCACAAAGTACCACAAATTGTAGCTTTTTCCTATGACAGATCCCATCCATTTTATATCACCAACAAATACGTATCAGTATTTAGCCATTCCTTACCCTCCAGTCTGTTGGATTGCCTATCAGGTGTATTAAGTAGATGGTCCGATAACGGATTAGACTATATACCATCCGTATGACGAAGTTGGCAGTTGTTGGTATCAATGTGGACAACAAGAACCAGACACCGAACTCCGCTCTTGTCTCTCGGCACGCTCTGTGGTGGAGATGGTTTGGCTGACCAATATAGAAGTCTATATCTGTCGAATAAATAAAACACTCCGTAAACAGGTGAATGGAACCGATCAGATCGATAATCATTAAAAATACAATTTAGTTTTGATTAAACTTCCGGATAAAGCTATAATTTCACTACAGTGCGTTCCCGTAGATGATGATGATTGATGTTTGACGGGAACTTTTGTGCGCATGGGCCGATCGTTCTCGTAGAGGAACAATGTTTAAGTACACTATACAAAAACAGCAAAACTGCAAGAAACACATTATTGTTGTTATTATTATTATTACCAACAGGTAGAATAATTTGGATAAAATGATTCCTGTGTGAGATATTAAGCAATATTTGACGTTTTGGCTAATACATATTTGAGAAAAAGATATTCCTACGTTATGATATTTTGTAACAGAATTACAGATGATGAAAACACGTTTAAACACGAAACGAAGATTTATAATTCAGCTGTTGAACACTAAACGAAGAAAGAGCACAGTTACAGGATGATACACAAATTATTTAAACTCCCTCCCCCCAAAAAATACAAAATATAACGATGTAATTAATTTAATATTGATTACTGCTTCCTTATAGCGTTATTCGTGACATTTGTCTGTTTGTTTTTGTCAATACTGAGTTACAATTATAAAATAACGAAATCAATCAAATCAAAACAGTTTTAACTAAGTTTTAGCTATCATATCATTGGATGCCCTGCCATCGCTGCCAGCTTTCCCAATCGTATGCAGACATCACATAGCTCCAGGGTTGGCGCATTTCACGTCTATAGCTTGCAGCCAGTCGTTGCATTTCGTTCTAGCACTAATTTTTCTAGCCTACTCAGATGCGTGAGTCATTCCAACAAACAGCCGAAATATAACAATGTTTCGTGCGCACATGGAACTTATAGAGAATATCATCCGTTAAAAGAAAGTTATGTTTCAAAAGTGACACGTCAACATCATATTTCGACATACAGGCGCCATTAGGATTCGATTTAAATGCATATATCAAGATCCTACCAGTTTATCTAACAAGCGCCCCAAAACAAACAAACAAGCAAACGAATAAACAATGTAAGGCCTAACATACTAAATTTGTCGCCAATTTCTTCCCTGAAGAACTGAGCCAAGCTTCGACCTTTCTTATCGATCCTTCTCACTAACTGGTCAGCATAAAGGCCAAAGGTCAACGTATGATAAGCCACTCCACTGTCTGAAACCAACAAAATAAGTGAATATATAAATAGCTCCCTTGTTGGCTATCAATAGATAAGATATATTTTAATTCTGTTAAGCCAGAAACATATATGTACCGATGGCGCCTGCGGCTTGTTGACGTACCAAGCGGTAAGCGGATCCGTTTTGCGAGATCTCGCGAGTTATCGCCTTTGAAAGACCAACAAAAGCCTGACGGCAACAGTATAAAATCTTATGGGGGGGGGGATCTGACAAAAATTAGCCAAATCGGCTGATCATTTATTACTACAATATAACAATATACTCACTCGGTTTAAACATCGGCTTCTGACTAGCTAACAATTTAGCCAACTGACTAGGATTGTCTCTAGATAAAGACAGCTTATGTTTCTCTCTGATGGCTAATACACCAGCCTGCAGATATATAAACATTATCGTTTCAGAGAAAGACACAAGATCATTCATAAAAAATGTATTTAACCATCGTTACAGTTATACATCCCAAATTCGGTTGATATGTATGTTTAAAGGTAAGAGAAAATTAGCTGGTCTTGATCCTTATCCTTGGATGTACCTGTTTTTCTTTGTTGTATAATTTTAAACGTGCTTAATGAATAAATGAGGAATTTAAACACGCGCTGAAACAATTAGTATTAATAATATAATAATGTTGTATAACACACTAACTAAACGAAACAAAGTTATAATTTTAATATAAGTGGTTTGTGTTGTTTGTCGTTATTGCAGCAGCTGCTGGTAAAACAGACTAAAGTAAGTTCCAAGTTTCAGATTCCATCCGTTTCATGATCATTTACTTACTGGCTAACTGATGCATAAATAACTATATCTATGAATAACATAAATCACTTTAGAGTATACCCTAAAAAAACAGTTCTGCCATAAGATCAACATCCACCTTGATTGTAGATATCCTTTTAACAACGGCTAAACGAAGACAATTTTATCAATGTGACCCAAGAAAAACCTTACAGCGTTATAAATTCTGGATCTGACGGGCCCATATTTATATTTCAGTATTACATTACTCTGACATTTAATATCTGATTGGCTCATCGTAATCCTGACATTGACGCGACGCTGTTATGATCAGAAAGGTTAAATGATAGAGTTTTAATTTTAGTGTACGCAATCATCCGGATCAATAAATCGGCACGTCTTATAATACCTGATGACTCAATAATGTCTTCACTGTTATATCCTCTTTGCCTTCTTGTCCAAACTCAGGCCAATAGGAGCTGACCTTGGCATCATAATCTAGTTGACCTCTGTAAGAATAAAATTATATATCTAGTGGCTATCAGCATCAACATTACCAGTATCATCATGATCATCATCATCATGATCATCAACATTATCATCATTATCACAATTCTTTTCACCAAGGATACAACTGTAACATATAAGATGATTGCTGTTCCAGTCATAACGGTCCTGTCAAAAACGTGTAGTTGTGATACCAATAGTGGTAGTAACTGGAACAATATTAATACCTATAATGGTAGCTGTAGTTGTAACCGCAACAATGGGGTAGTTGTAGTATTGGTGACAGAAGTGTTATAGTATTGACTGTAGCTGTATTTATTCGATTATTGTTACCTGTCAGCTAACACGGCTAGTGTTATGGCGGTAACAGCCTTCGTGGTCGAGTAGAAAAGTCCAACGGAATCACTCTGACGATATCGGAGTGCTCCTGGATCGGCGTAACCTCCCCAAAGGTCAACAACTGGAACACCTTTATGGTAAACAGAGAAACTACTGCCCTGCTCCTCCCTGGAAATGAGGCTCTCTCTAAAAATAAACATCCAGTTAATAGCATACGAGGTAATGGCTTGGATAATGGAAAACCTGTTTTCAAAGGCTGCTTGTGTCGTGGATGATTGTCATAACAGGTGATTGATTATAAATGGTGTTGTATCTGATATCGTATTCTGGTTATTTAGGTTACTCCACAGTGTTCAGTTGTCTGTTTTGGTCTTCATCTTGTCCAAATTCAGATCGTACTTAAGTACTTAATGGGAGGCCATTTCGTTCGGATTTCAGCTCCACACTGTCTAAGGAAATTAATCCCACAAATAGAGCTAGGCGTTAGCCGGAACTCCAAGTGATTGATTGATTGATTGTTGTCCCCGTTATGGTATTTTATCTGATTATCTCATTTATCTACGAAGATATATCTCGGTCACATGTCGCGGATGCGATATGCTCCAATGATAAACAAAACGCTCGCCTTCATCCACCAGATTGATTGATTGATTGATTGATTGATTGATTTATTTTATTTACTTATTCCAAACCATATACACGCAGTGATTATAATAGATATCACAGCAGAATGTAACTATCATAAATAATGCCTTGCTATACAGTTACAGAGGGGCGCGCGGCCCTACCCCTCCTACTGTCTACCCTGCCCCGCAGAATCCCCACCCTGCCCCACAAATCCCCCATTGATAAACCGCCCCGCTCATAAACCAGTCTTCATTCTAGGATTGTTGGGAAGTGGGCCCCGAGTGTCATGTCTGTTGATGAAGTCGGCGCCGAAGTAGCCTG
Organism: Paralvinella palmiformis; assembly: GCA_025642065.1. Taxonomy (NCBI): domain Eukaryota; kingdom Metazoa; phylum Annelida; class Polychaeta; order Terebellida; family Alvinellidae; genus Paralvinella; species Paralvinella palmiformis. The sequence continues at coordinate 397,468 of JAODUP010000010.1, read as the reverse complement.
GGCGAGCGTCAAAGGCGCGAAGATATTCGTTTCGCCATGATTGTTGACGGTTGTCATGATGATACTTGTAAACACTTAGAAGACGCGCCTTTATTGGCCAATTTTCAACGTTTCAGTCAATCAAACGGCACGTAACAACAACGCACGATTAAAAACTAAGTAATTTCAACAAGTCATTCATTACTCGGAATATTTAGCGGGTGTATCATATAACGACCGGAGATTTGATAGTAGATTGCGGCTGATGGAAATTTTCTGCGGTACTTCAGGCGCAGTTCTTTTATTTTTTCGAAGTGGTTGCGTAGCCGTGTTCGCTGGCGCTAAAAGTCCGAACAGTCAATGCCCATGCGTTGGTTCCCGATAGCGGCGCGCACTTGCGCATGCGCTGACTCCCAAATCCGTTATCTCTATATTTTTTTCAAATATAGCGGTTGAGCATAATACAGTTTTATGTGGTCTAAACGACCTAAAAGAAAACTAGACCGAACACGGCCGCCGATTTGATGGCAAACAGGTCCCAACTTCCGGTCGAGGAAATAGGAACGCAAACTGGAAAAATCAGGTTTATAAACGTGGTGAATTATTGTTGTATCGATGGTTGCATAAGCCGTGTGCATGGAAGTAATACAAACGGGGTGTATTTTCATCGGTAAGTATAAGGAACACATTTAAAATAGCTGTTAAAGCGGGGATTTTGGCGGGAAATTAAGCTTAACAGTTATTATATTTAGCCTGTACGACAACCCCCGGCCTATCTCTGGCGTTTGATCCCAATTAAACTAGATCTACCGACTTGCATAAACGACATTTACATATTTCATGGCATATAATAGGAGAGGGATAATACAGATTGTCTGCACATACAAAATTATAATGCACACATCACAATAAATGTCCGTATTCGTAGGTTCAAAACTCGAAGCGCAGCCGCTTCAACGTTACTGTTTCACCCACTTTAGATCATACAAAGTGATCATACAAAATGTTTTTTTAAAAACATTGCATGACAACGTTCCCGCTTTAGCTCAAATTCTGCAAATCTCTTCTGCGTCAATCTGTGAACGCTATTCATGTGATCTTCAAATGGTGTTTATGTCTAACATGGTACACCAAACCTGTGTGTTGGGTGTTTTCAGTGGCCAATTGCATTGAAAAGCTACTGTCATAACAAAAAACCTTTAACAGAAAAGATACCACATATGGGTCTTATTTTTGGTAGTTCTCGTCGCTAGTTGAGGAGTGGGTGAAATGGGTGGAATGGCTGAAACAATTGGACATAGCACAGCAGCCAGCTGATCAAAGAACCTGCATTTGCTGTACCCAAAAAACTGACATATATGTAGTGTTGCTGTTTCACTGTCACTATCCTTAGCAGAAGTTGAAAGACAATTCAGCCATTTAAAGCTGACAACGTCAGATTGACGTGCCAGCCTTGGAAATAAAAGACTGAAATAATTACTAAACATCAAATTGAACATGGAGGAAGAAATGTGGGAGTCGATTAAATATGAGGCAGAAGTGAAGTGGGCCAGATTGATACAGAGGAGACTAGATTTCATACTCTTGTTCCAGTGGCTAGTTTAAAGTAAACAGGGCCAAATGATTATGAGCACAATGTCAGTAGGCGTACTTGCATTATATATATATATATATATATATATATATATATATATATCCTTAGGAATTGGCATGTTCTCATTCACTTGTTACAGTAAAATACTTACTAAATGAGTGATGGCCTCGGAAATTACATAATTCAATAGACCCATTGCATGATGACGTCAAAAACCAAAACAAACCAGGCGCGCTTTGCATTGTGGGATTTATAGGGGGGTCCGCTGAGCGATAACACCGTGATAATCCCGCCAGTTTAACCTTAAACGTCAATGTTCCGGGTCTGTTATAATCATGCCAAAAACTAACTCCTGCGTACCGTATTGTCATGCAACTAGTAAGCAATATAAACATTTAAGTTGGTATGTGTTGGCCGCTGGATGAAACGCTGAGAAAGCGTTGGGTAGTTTTAATTCGAAATGACAATCTGCGAGTCAATTTTTTTATAATTACAGTGTCAGTGTAAGCCCGTAAGGATTAAGTGAAACAGTGAAAGGCGCAAATAAAGTGAAATTTACCAATATTATTATCCATCAGATCATAGATAATAATATTGGTAAATAAAGTATAATTTACCATATTATTATATCCATAAATAATAAATTAAATTTACCAATATACTGGACTCTATTCTTCTTCTTTTCGTTAAATATAATTAGAGTGATTTACTATGAACACCACATTTTTACAATGACGGACGATTAGCTTATAGTTATAATCTGATTTTCAGTTTTTGGAATACAATTTTTCAACAGTGCCGGCTTTTTCGGTGTCGAAACAGAGTTAAACGGTACACAGAAGTTAGTTTTTGGCATGATTATAACAGATCCGGAGCATTGACGTTTAAGGTTAAAACGGCGGGAATATAACGGTATTATCGCTCAGCGGACCCCCTATAAATCCCACAATGCAAACCGCGGCTGGTTTGTTTTGGTTTGTGACGTCATCATGCTTCAGGCTTATTGCATATGTACATGTTCTTTGCTTTCTTTGTTATTACATTTGTGGCCCAATTTTCACATCAATGTGTTTAAATTTAATCCTCAGCCAATTAAGTATAATACCACAGAATAAGACCGATACAAAGACACAATTATGTGTAGTTATTGTTTAAAGGGAATTAACGAGGTATCAAAACTCACATGCATAATTCTTGTCCTTTAAAATTCTTATTAGTGCAATCATTGTTTCATTCACCTTCCCCCAACTCACCCTGGTTCGCTCCGTCCACTCCCTCGGTGCCCATGTCTTTTTTCCCCACACTGCCCCTTTTCTAGTCTAGCTAGAGGTGTGTAATACCGTATATATCAATGATGAAGAAAAGGCTGGCACTAATTGACCTACATGTCTGAGTCTGGTCTGGGTGAGGGACATAAATACGAGGGAAAACGTCAATACACACCTGCCACATTCTATACGTCTCGGTGACTTATAACACAAGCGAAGACGGGGTTTCGATTAAGCTTAGCTTCAGCCATCATAACGTTCACTTTAATATATGCTGGCTGCATTGATAAACAAATGAAAACGTTTTGATGGACAAGTTGCATTGAAGTACAGATCAAATATGAGGGTCTACTCCTATAACAGAATCGCATCACGACTATATCCTTTTATTTATCTAAACACAATTTATTTTCAGAGGATTTACAACGCCCTACAGTAATAAATGTATCTCCTCTCGATCATATTCATACATCATTCGTACACCACCCCCCTCCTACTGAAAGTTGTGCTGATAAATGTTGACTGGTATTCGATACCTTGTCATCATCACTGACGAGACAATGTAATTCTGAACAGAGTCAAATAGATCTATGTTTGTGGCATCATCGACCCGATTATCCTCACGTATTAATATATTAATTAGAGTTTCTTTGATTCTACGTGTCTACGGGTGATGGATGTGCGACGGGATGTCGGAGGTGGGGGGAGGGTGCGAGCACTGGACCAGAGATCAATAGGTCTCGGGTTCGATTGCCATTCCCGGCAGACCCAAATCTCAAAGGTGTTTTCATCCTTCAATTCATTTCTTTCGGGTGCTCCTTGGTCTCATTTAGCCTATGCAATATGCAGAAAGTGGACCTTAAAAGAACATTTCATTTTCCCGACAGAATGTAATGTCGCCGACAAAGATACTTACTCCACGGCTACATCATATAGGAAGGATATCAACGAAACATATCTATGTTCGTTGTTAAATCTGACGATGATGGTTAATATTAGTAAGATATAATACATACTGACCTAGCAGTAACACCAGCTAGCCCCCATAAGTAATAATACTCCCATAGATGGTTCTAATACTAGTAGCATACGGTACACAGGTGCCAATAGCCAACAGATTATGCTGAACTTTGACCTGACATTATTACGTAATGTCCCGCCCATCACCACGGGTCACAAAAGCGAACAATAGTGTAGACATAATTAATTATATAATATAACAATATTGTGAAAATAAATCATAAATACTGTCACAATATCTTCATGACTGTTATGTAGTTAGTTGATGTGTTATATAAAACACATTTTGTTATATTATTGCTGTGTTATCGACGTGTTATTGCGTGTTTTTATTATATTACTGATATATCACTTAGGGCATTGATCACTTGATGTTGTGTCTTGATTCCGTCAGTGTTCTGTTATTCTTTTATTAGGTGTTGCGTTGTTGTTTTGTTATAGGGGTGTTGCTATTGAGTTTTTATGGTGTTGTTACCGCGTCAAAGTCGTATTGTTGATGTGGTGATGTTGTAGCAACAGTGTTCTGTTACTGCCGTGCTATATATTAATTATGTTAATGTTGTAAAATATGTTGTGAACTTTTTGACATTTATTTAATTTATTATTAATACCATTATTTATCAGTAGACAACATACTTGTATACATCAGCTACATGTTCCCAGCCAGGAGCCACATATCCTCCAATATGATATCTTGTTCTGCGGCGTGTCTTTAGCCATCTGATAATTAACAAGATCAAGGCTACACCTGCCGCCTTTAGTAGGTAATCATACCTGTAATTATATGTATATATATATATATATATATATATATATATATATATATATATATATATATATATATATATATAGACAGAGAGAGTGAGGAGAGAGAGAGTGATGAGAAACAATATTAAATATTCTTTGGTCTCTTGACAAATAGTATATATATATATATATATATATATATTTATATATATATATATATATATATATATATATATATAATGTATACTTTAAAACAAACCTGTGTTTATATATATATATATATATATATATATATATATAAACACAGGTTTGTTGTAGAGGGGGTTTAGGCATTTACAAATTACATCCCATGAATGTTGGGAGCATAGTTGAGAGGTGTGTTTGTGTAAATTGCGTCATTCCTACATCATGTAGATCTCTATTTAGTGGCTTGCACTCAATGAGGGCGACCCCCTTCCCAAATCCCTGATCAAAACATGCAATGATGCATAGACTAGAGCCCTAAGTAAGAGTAAGAGTTTAAAGAGCGGTCTACCTTCATGCATACAAACCTAGAATGACAGACATATTTGGTATTAGCCTACATACACATAATGATAATACATAGATCTACATACATACAAAGTTACAGATATAGCTGATAAGATGGCAATAAGTATACCATGATCTATAGCAATTAGAATTGCTACAGTATACTAGACTACATAGTAAATAATAGTTCAGTACAAGAATATACAGGTCTAAATCATACTCGTACCTGATAAAATGGAACAGTGGAGCTACGACGAACACGAAGAGTAATCTCTCCACGGCCCGGGCGTGCATCGTGAGACGAACAATGAATGATCTGTCTTTATAATCACGCAACAGCTATTCTGTTTCTATAGCAACTGATAAGCATCCTATATCATATGGTTAGCTATCCGTTAGAGAAGTCTGGCGTTTCGGCGACGATTTTTGTGTGTTCTCCACACAAAGTATCCAAATTGTGATAATAAATAATACCCTAGTAAACGCAATATTCCTGCATGGTTATTCCGCAGCTGGGGATATTTTATGACACCGCCTGTTATAGGTCCTAGGGTAGTGGGATAAATGGTGTTCGACCATTATTCTTACAAGCTACTCGGCCTACTGACGTCAGACCAGTGACGAGCCCATCTCCCACGTGATACGCTGACATAATCCATACACCGTTGGGTTGTTTCATACGTCCGAGGTGAAGGACGACATAATATGTGGGTCAAGTAGTGTATTTATCATTTATGAGATATTCGTGTCCACTTGTGTTATTCCCTATTGGCCTATACTGCTAGATCTGGCAGTTTATCTTCCTTTGCTGAATCAGGTTAACATCTGTTGGAGTGTACGCACTAAACACACACGCGCGCACCTAATTGGGTGGTCTGTATCAACATAAAATCTCCAATAATCCTGTACATATTAGGCCATATTTATTCACAACATCAGTCGACGTCTGCCTCATTCAACTGCCAGATAGCATTTACATCGGCACAAAGGCCCACTGGGTCAGTAGTCTATGGTGTGTCTGTCTGTCTGTGTGCGTGTTGGGGGGGGAGGTCATTCTCTCTTCACCTGAGGCTGTGTGGTTTTATACCGACCATCACAGACACGCATGTTCAACTTTTACGAGGTGCCATAGGACATTCTTCTTCCTTTGATTTACACACAAACATGCGCATTAAGCGAAGAATCCCGTGCGCAAATCACATTTTAATGGATATCATATACAATTGATACCGTATACATCAAAAATAAATGATAACACTCGTGTGGTTTATAACGCGTCAAAGTGTTCTCGATGCAGTAAGCGGCTAAATCGATTTTATTATTGGCAGCCCCACCTGGGGGCGGTCCCTTGTTTTGCCGCGTCTGCAGTTTATATAGGTTGCCATGGATTTCAGACTAAAGATGCAAATTTTTCATGAATATTCAATCATCTTTACCAGTCAATGATCTAAACAGTTATAGACCTATTTCTTATCTATCATTCATATCTAAAGTATTAATAAAAGCCGTGTCCTGTCGTTTGAACGTTCACTTAAACTGTAATCACCGTCTAATGTTTTTTTCAGTCTGCTTACAAACAATTTCACTCTACAGAAACCGCTCTACTAAAAGTTCACAACAACATATCACTAAACATGGACACAGGAAAGGTCACACCACTAACACTTTTAGATTTATCTGCAGCTTTTGACACCATTGATTATTCTGTTCTTCTAGATTGCCTCTCTGGTTGGTATGGCATATCAGGTACAGCACTTACCTGGATCCGCTCATTCTTAATAAATAGGTTTCAATCAATAAAAATATGAAACTGTTTTTCAAAGGCAGTGCCTTTGTTTTGAGGTTTGCCCCAAGGCTCTATTCTTGGACCGCTATTGTTTACTTTGTATACCACACCACTAAGCTTTCTTATTCACAGCCACAAATTAGACATCATCATTTATATGCAGATGACACCCAAGTATAAATATCTTTAGCTACAGCAGACATTGATCTTTCCCTTAAACAACTTGGTGACTGTCCCAGTGATATATCTGGCTGGATGACGAACAATTAACTTAGGCTCAATACAAACAAAACATATTTCATCATTATAGGTACATCCAGACAACGCAGCAAACGTACTCATTGCTTCATAACATTGCATCAAAGGATATTCTAAAAATTCAGTGTGTTCAGAACTGCTTAGCTAGGGTTGTTACACGGTCTCCTCGGTTCATCTGGTTTTGACTTGTTGTCTGTTCCGAGGGTTAAAACTCATACAGGGACTCGTGCTTTTTAGTTGCTGTCTTTACGCTTTGAAATTTATTCCCTGAACATGTTAAATCATCAAATAGTATAGTTTCTTTCCGTCACCGTTTGAAAATTCACCTTTTTCAGACTCGCTTATCCTTCCTAAGGTTCCTTGCCATCTGATCATTGTTGATGAACTTTGTATGGTACCCTGAAACCATGAGTTTGCCCAACCCCTGTACAAGGTGCGTCGCCGAGCTCGATTCTTTTCGAGGATATTGGTGCTATAGAAGTTTTGTAATTATTATTAATTATTATGATTCAGATATATATATATATATATATATATATATATATATATATATTTTTATTATATATATTGGTCCCTCCTTTGAGCGACCAGTGTAAGAAACGACCACCCGCTGTATACGACCACTTTTCCCTGCACGGAACACTCCCCATGTTTTAACCTTTAACGGGCGACCACCTGTCACACGCGACCAGCAACCTCTCAATCGTGACTTTCCGACCTGTATAAGCGACCACAAATGACACGCAATCGAAATAGTCGGAAACCAAAAGCCCACCCAATTGTGAAAGATAATTCGCCGCTGATTAACATAAATTGGTCACATGTTCTTCACATGATCAATTCCCGATGTTTTCGAGTGCGATAAAAAATACAGGTTTACTGTTGTGTATTTGTGAAATAGAAACTATAGACATATTGAATGATAACAACCAAAGTTACACAACAATATATGTCAATATCCTTAACTACAAACTCCACAAAGATAATTTATCAATGAAACAAAAACGTTCAAGAACATTTAAGAAAACCCGAAGTCATGTTGGGTTTACAGGACAAGAACAATAGTAATGGGGTCATTTTTGGGTGTTTTCGCACATTGCACTGGCGACTCACCTGTTGGTATATCGCTATAGTTTAATTAGACCTATGTTGGTAACAATTGGCAATCAATGGTGATCAATATTTCTTGTGATTGAACATCTTTGTTTCTTCGGATCTTTGGAGTAAATAGTGGAGTATATCACTGAGTAGGTTTTAGAGTAAATCGTTGAGTAGATTTTAATTGTTCTACTGATGGACTAGATCCTGGAATATTTCTTGGTGTAAAAATACTTGAGTAAATATACTGGCCGTATCTCACAATTAATGGCTCAGTTGCCAAATCTGGACAAACATTCGCTGGGGGCGCTGTCCCGACTTCCGGGGAGGTCTATCTCTAGCCCTCCACCTCCCCATCTATCCAGACACCGATACGTATATGTAGGGAAAAAACACATCCCTTTCCCGAAGACGATATCAACCTGACACGCATTGCATTGTACCAGTAAACCTCGTTTATTTCTGATATCTGGAATAGCTTCATCCTTCATTGTTGACTTCCATGATTTACTAAACAGCCTAGTTATTATTGATCCTGAAGTTATTTTTCATCCTGAGTGACTTCAATCTTCATTTGGCTACACAGTCTATTACTACATCCACACTTAACGACATCTTAGTTTAGCAACTTTTGACTTAAAACAACACGTTTCTTTTTCCACACACATTCATGGTCACTGGCTTGATCTTCTCATAACCCGGCCTACACCTAACTATATTCATGCAATAACCGCCACAGATGGTTCATTTCACGCTCATAGCAGAAATAAAAGTTAAGCTTAATCCAGTTGACTCTAATTGCAATATACTTTATCGGTATAATCACAACATTGACATTCTTGGATTTAATGAGGATGGCAAAATCTGAACTTGTCACCAACCCCCAAGGTGACTTACCACAATTATGTGAACAATACAACGGCACTCTTAAATCTTTACTTGACAAACATGCACCTGTCAGATCAAAATCTGTAAAAGTTAAACCACCTGCACCTTGGATGTCTCCTGATATTATTAATACTAAAGTACGCTTTATAAGTGATGTTGAGCATGTTTCGTTCCATGGTGTGTTGCGCTGCAGACAATTTCTTTTCCATTTTTCTTTTTTATGTCCCGGTCTCTGTTCTATACGTCATTGTTGGAAGGATGCACTGGTTGGAAATTTTTCTTTTTAAGCATGTTGGTAGTGTACCCTTCATAATTGTACCGTGTCTTCCAAATGCTTGCCATCCTGCTTTCATCCTTCTTCATATTTCGTTTTTTCTTCTTTTTCTTTTAATGTAAAAGTTGGCCAAGGTAAACATAATCTAAAGTTAAGGACATTGTGGAAATAATTAAAAATAGAAAATGGACAGGTCACATCAGCCGCAGAACGGATAATAGATGGAGTATAGCACTGACAGTTTGGACACCCATGGGTGGCAAAAGAAATAGAGGGAGGCAACGAAAAGGGTGGAGAGATGAACTACAACAGTACTGGAGCAATGTGAACTGGTACATGAGAGCAAGAAACCGATACATTTGGGGGGCAACATGCTAAAGCTTTCGTGGACTTATTATGGCTGAAGATGAAACGTCGCTGCTATTTAGAACGCATATGGAGAAAATCACGCACACAACTTAAATGCTCTAGATATATTAAACAGCGCCATTTCTGCAATAGACTCATGAATAAAGCTAATCTGACTTTGATAGGAACATGATGTCCATTAACTTTGACAAACCTCGTGAACTCTGGAGTGTACCCTTCTCATTTTAAACATGCCCATGTAATCCCTCTTCTTAAGAAACCAGTCGTATCCAATCGTTTGAACATTCAATTAAACTGTAATCACCTATATAATGTTTTTAGTCTACTTACAAACAATTTCACCCTACAGAAACCGCTCTACTGAAAGTAAACTATATCATATCATTAAACATGGTCACAGGAAAGGTCACAACACTAACAATATTATATTTATCTGCAGCTTTTGACACCATTGATTGTTCTGCTCTTCTAGATCGCCTCTCTGATTGGTGTGGCATATTGGGCACAGCACTCACTTGGATCCGCTCATTCTTAATAAATAGGTCTCAATTATAATAAGAAAATGGTTTTCAAAGGCAATTCCCATGTTTTGCGGCGTCACCCAGGGCTCTGTTCTTGGACAGCTGTTGTTAACTTTGCAGCAAAGCAAAACACCGTTTCACACTTTACGTAATCTTGGCGTTGCATTGGCTAGTGATTTTAATTTCAGAAAAAAATACATTTCTCTTTCAGTCGCCAAAACCATTGCTACATAATTCATTTATAGTATGCTTTATTACGGCAACTCTCTTCTTTATAACATCGCATCTGAAGATATTGCAAAACGTCAGTGTGTTCAAAACTGTTAGCCAGTTTTCATTCTGTGCCACCCCTGAAACCGTTTTACTGTTCAATCTCGCACCATTTTCAAAATCTATACCATTGCCTATCAAACTTTCGTATCTATTTTCCATGCTTTCTCTAGTACCCAAGCCCAGAGGGCTCCGGGTTCATCTGGTTTAAACTTTCAATTGTTATCTCTACTCTTTGGAAAAAGAGGTATAGTTTCTTTCCGTCACCATCTCAAAACTCATCTTTCCATGTTTGCTTAACCTTCCTAAGTTTTCGCTTCATCCGATCATTCGTTGATGAATTTTGCATCGTGCCGTGACTATGAGTTTACCCAATCCCTGTATTAGCTAACATAATTAGGACAAAAAATCCAGGTCCCAATGTGGAATAAAATAATGAAGTATGGTAAAAATTATGCGGTAATTATGGACTAACATACATCCCCGTGCCCCACACACGCGCCATCTATCGAATACCTTCAACAACTGTTCGTCTTTTTATGGCTGACGTCATTAGCAGTCATATCACCATGTAAACAGTGTAACGTGGTCGGATTGACGTGTATGACTATATAACGTTAACAAATATTTAAGTCACTGTTCGATATATCTGTCCCTGCCTAATATGTAAGTTAGACAGTAGTAGTTAACCGTGGAGAGGTGACAACAAACCTGTATTAAGATAGAACGATGGGTATCACATGGGGAAAGTTATTTGAAAAGCGGCAAGTAAAGTTCGTGTTTCAAGGTAGATTTATTATAATTATTTATGTTGAATGTTCTGAATGTTATGTAGAAATTGTACAAAATTCTCTATCTCGTCCTCACACACACACACACACACACACTATATATATATATATATATATATATATAGTTTATATACACGATTCATGTACTATACTTAATTTGTCTACACATACACCAACGCATTATGATTATCATGGTCAGGAAACATAAAATAAATATTTTTCGTTAGGTTTGAGTTGTGCAGGAAAGACCACCATATTGTATCATTTGAAGGATGGCCAGCTTGTTACTACAATACCTACAATAGGTAAGATCTGAAGAAAAGTAGTTAATTGATGCTGATATACTTATGACCGTAAACAAAACCACATCATGGCATATGCATGGAACTAACCCAAACTATATATATATATATATATATATATATACACACACACACACCCCATTTATCCGCAGGCTTCAATTCAGAGACTGTTGAATTCAAAAACTTCAATATATTAGCATGGGATCTCGGAGGCAGAGATAAAATGGTAATTATACTGTCAAGACAAATAAATAATTTATCAATTTATTTAATAATTAAAAACTGTGATTTTTTTAAATTCCACTTTTCACCATCCTGTCATAAATGGCTGACAAATAATCATATAATTTTTTTACTCTGTCAAATTCTGCCTACCGTACATTTGTGAATGCATGCAATAACGTAATACATTGTTGATATGGCTAGCGCCCACTCCAGAGACATTTTTACAGTGGCACCGAAGCCATCATTTTTGTGATAGACAGTAGCATCCATGATGATGAATGCATTGATGAAGCAAGAGATTTCATCCATCAACTCATGGGTGAGACAAAGTTTAGCAACAAAAACGAATTAGACTTTTTACTGCAGTAGAGCTGTATAGGGATATTCAATTTGATTGATTAGTTTTATCTGATTAATTTCTTTTGTAATGTATCGAGAACTATATTGATCTGGGTGATGCTCACTGTAGCAGAGTCAATATGACCACTTAAGTGTAGCTTTAGAAGTAAAGCATATTATTAATATTTGTATATAGTATTACTATATACAAATATATCTATTTATTGGTAGGTGAAGATGAACTAAAGAATTGCGTATTGTTGGTTTTGGCTAACAAGCAAGATTTACCTGATGCGTGGAGTGAAGTGAAGCTTAGTGAAGCCCTGGAGCTGGAGAAATTGAGAACTGAAAGAGTGTGGAGTGAGTAGTAACTTAATTATCTCTCTCTCTCTCTCAGATATGTCAGTATTAATGACATTTATTATGATGGCTGTGGAAGGTGGACTGGGTCAAATAGAACAATGCGACATAAGTGTTGTTAACAGACACTATAAAGACTTGCCAACAAACCACTAGAAGTCACTAATACTATAGCCAAATGATCACAATCATCTTGATAAAGGAGCTCTGATCAGTTTAGGGAAATTTGCCATTCACATCTTTGTAGAGGTAAAATTTACCTGAAAGCAGACAGAATGCGAGTAGCATTTTGGCATTGAGGAATAGGCATATAGAAGGCATGCAAGCATCCGCATGAACTGATTGCAGAGTGATTTCTGATGCATGCTACTGTACAAGATATTTCCATTTCTGAATTAATTGATGGGGTAATATTTGGAATCTTTATTAGCTGGAATCACTTAGGAGAATGTTTATTAAAAATGATAAAGAAACTAAAGAAATTAAATGACCAAATTTTGTGCTACTCAGCTTCTCTGTATGATCCATAGAATATGCTGACAGTGGTAAATAGTGATTAGTATTTATATCATTGTTTATATGTTATTATTAAGTCTAGATGTGTGACATGTTGCTACTTAGAGGTTTTAAATGGTTTCTTTTAATTATTTCCATTTAGGAGTTACTTGCTGTGTGCATGTTACATGATGTTCACATGGTGTGTTTTTCAACTTTAGCTACAATGTTTATATATATATATATATATATATATATGTATATTTCTTATAGATATATTCCCCACAGTAGGCACAACAGGTGAAGGCATTGATGAAGCCATGGTATGGCTAACCAAACAGTTTCAAAGACGAAGCTCTACTGAAACAGGAACTTCAAACAGTTTTTATACACGCATTGTTAACAAGCTGTGTGGGATATTCCTGGACCAGGTCTATTAACAGTGGTTGTATTAACACACTGTACCAGATCACATCATTTTAAAATATCTTTTAATCAGAGTGTGATGTTTATTTAACTCATCTTTAAAGTTATGTACTTTGTGTAGTTCATCCTCAACAGCAGGGGTGACTGAACTACTTTTATTTTATACTTGAGTAGAAGTAAACTTGTAAAAATCTACTAAATTAAAACTACTTTCCAAAAGTAATTGAAGTAAAAGATAAAATTTATTGTAACACAAAATATGAGAATCAAAGTTTGATTCTCATATTTTGTATTACAATAAATTACCTAGATCTTGTACATTGTGTATTTGATTATCAAATACACAGTGTACATGAGTGAACAAAATTCACTGCATCCACTGCCATGTGCTGCCACCTTAAGTTTGTTTCATCCACAGATGTGCTCCCACCTTCAGTTTACTGAACAAAGCCATTGTTCAACTTCAGCAAAAGCTGATTCTCAAAGTTGGTGTCACTATTGCAATTAAAAATTAAATTATGATGAATCTTAGAAAACAGTTGGCTTCAGCATAAAAATTGTATAACAAAGTGAGCCTTTAAAAATAGGTTGACAAAATTATGATGAGTCTTGAATATCAGTGAGCATCAGCAGAAACATGTAGTCTATACCAAATGTTAGCATTCTTACAAAACTCATTTCAATGCCACACTATATTAAAATAGTTTGTTTACCATAAATTCATCAAAGATACATAAGTTGGTGACAACTTGTAACAATATATTTGCAGCAACTATATCAATTGCCTCTTAAATCATAGGCTATATTATGACTAAATAAATAATGCAAAATAAATAAAAGTAATGAAGTAACAAGTAGCATTACTACAAATAAAACTACTTAATTTACAAGTAAAAGTTGTTAGTTGAAATCTTAGTAGCTTTACTTCATTACAGTACTCCTTCTCAACAGTGTACTTAGATATTAATAAATAAAACTGAATTTATTAGCTTATTTCTAAAGCTGCAGATTAATATTTGTTTCTAAATATTTTTTTCAATCCAATTCTTTTTCAATTCCAGTAAGCTAAAATCATACTTATAGCATAACACATATTCTTGTAATCAATATTCACTAGATTTAATTTGAAGCAGTGTTATACTTTCTCATGATCATAGTGTTATATCACATTAATACATACCTGCATGTTGGCTTAAATTATAGAAAAGATTGAACTAATACTGTGATTATTATTTGATATCCAGCCTTTAGTAATGTATAAAGGTGGAAGGCCACAGAATTCCATATGGGAACATATTTTACATGTTGCTGTTGGAAATAAGAAATATGCAAAAAGTGTGATAATCAGCAAGCTAATAATGCTGCCAGAATGCAAGTCCACTACACAAAATGTTCAGTGGATTCAGTTTCATCAGCATCAATTGAGCGAATATTTTCCAACTTTGGAAATATTCACACTAAAAGTGTGCAATCTTCTAGGCAACAGTAAAACTTTTAAGCTGGTATTTTCCTATAGGATTCTCAGAGGCAGTGTTGAATTAGACTATTAACTGTTCAGATGGACAATATTCACTTTGTGTGCAGACGAACAATAAATGTCATTATTTTGCTATATTCTTAGTATTCAGGTACAAATTCATGTGTCATATATGTAGTGTGTTAATCAAAATTCGTGTATGTGAAAGACACTATCACATAAATGTGTTGAATGACATCCATTAAGACTAGTAGAATCTTATAGTTATAATCAGTACTGAATGAGGTTTTTTTGTATTTTACAGCTTGATACTGTATTTAACAGTTTTTTATAATGTAATGTAAAAAATATGTTTTTTACAGTAATAAACCCAACCATGACATATATATATATATATATATATATATATAATTTAAACAGAAGGTAATGTGTGTGTGTGTCACAATATTGGTACTAAATTAAGGTAGCAGGAATATTACTACTGACAATTTAGTTCTGTAGCAGATTGCTGAAGTTCATATAAATATTAGCCAGAATTTGAATCCCTGATGTTTAAAGAACTTTGGACAACACTGTCACCTGTTTAGTAAATAACATGCCTTTAGAAGGAGTATTTATCCAAGTTTTATATCAATGGATATAATTTTGAAAATTTAGTACTTGCATGACTATTGCTATATGTATTGATATAATATATATATATATATATATATTCATGTGTCTGGGTGTAAGCACGAGTGTATATATACACATCTGTGTAATTTGATGTATGTATTAATTAATTCATAGAATATTTTAAATATACAATTCAAGAGAACCGAAAGTAGTATTTCCTAATATAATATAGAGATAAAATAAACTGTCTGTGTTATATTTATAATCATGATTTTTATTTTTAAAACAAACATAAAAATGTAACTAAAACATAGAAAAAAATCTTAAGCAAAGGGAGTGAATATATTTTTCACATAATTAACTATGGTAAGTCCCAAGAATCCCCTGGCAAGCACAGACATGAATAACCATATTTTAATTGCTCCAATCTAAAATTTTGTGTGACTGGACAGAATATCTTGCTAAACTATACAGTTATATGATAACTAATCAATTAAAATTATTAAAATAATAAGAAAGTCAAGTAATCAATAAATATCAATTTATTCAGGCAATAATAAAATATTCATGATTTACAATGCAATGATTTAATTCAAACAACTCTGGTTCTTTCACATTCTAAATATTGTCAAATCTGAATATAAATTGATTTAGTAGAATATTATAAACAAATGTGTTAATTTCAGACTGTGGGATGAGATTCTTATCGGTCTTAATTAGAATAAGATGATACTGGTTTTTTTAAATAAGAAAGGCGTAAAAAAATTGCCCTCTGAAACTAACAAAGTAACATTGAAACCTGCGCACAGATTAAAAAACAAGACAATTTTTGCTAAAATAAAAAATAAATTCAACTAAGGAAAAACTAACTATAGAGGAAAGTTGTATGTGTAGTTGTGTGTGATAAGAGATAAACCATGTAGTTATGGCTGGGTTACTGGCTGCTTTTGAAGACAAGTGTGATTTCAGAGTATGCAAGAGTTGTTAGAATTGACTGTGTGGTGGTGGGGTTTGAATATGAGTTTGTATTGGTGACTAGGCTAATTTTGAGCTTCATACAAATTAATTTCAGCATTAAATAGAATCTCATGTATTTGAAGTTTTGCTAAAGCCTTTTGTGCTGGTGGCAGACGGCGCAGTACAGATAGCTGTGACATCATAAACAGTTCATCTTCATCTGGCGCAGGTCCTTCTGCACTTGTTTCATACCTTGGGGTCTCCTGCTTTATGGAATTAATCATCATCTGTCCTATTGTCTCCAACTTTGTTTCTCGCCTCTCTCTTGTCATCCTTCGCTTAGGCTTCCAAATTGGTGTCGTTGTACTACTTACAGGTGAAATTACTGATGGTGAAGGATCTGAAGATGAATTTATGCTGTTTGATTTTTCAGTTACAGAACTTGGGTTTCCAACTAAAATTCCCACTATACTGTCCTTATCACTCCCCTCATTCATGTCCTCATCACTGTCTGATGAAGATTTGGTTTCTTCCTCATCTGATTCATCTACAGCCATATTACTGGTGGGACTTGGAAAAGAAATAAAGAATTTTAAATAGACCGAACTCAAATATGCCATATTAACACCAGGAATACCAAAACTGCAAAGTAACTAACTAACTGATACTCACTTCCTTTCTCTAACGTAGGCATCAATAAAAGACATCAACTGCAGATATTTCCATGTTTTCACTCTAGCGGCTGCTTCACCACTTCTAATTTTCAGCAACTTCTTCTTTTTAACATAGGAATCTCGAATGTTTTTCCACTTCATTTTGCACTCTGGACCTAATGAAATTGAGCAAATTACCTTAATAATCACTGTTGAATACTGTAGATCGGCAAATGTTGACAACCGTTTTAATTTGGTGAATTAAAAAAATTGCCAAATTAAAACAATCGTCAACATTTGCCTATCATGCGATCAACAGACTAACACACCATCATAAATTTCATCAAAAGCTTACAGTTGTGGGGATATACTATTGTTCTTCATAGTGTGAACTTGTGAAGGCAAATTAATCTCCATACAACAGTTAAATTGAACATTGGTCAATAAAATATTTATATTTACTATTAGTATTACAAATGTTTAATTCACAGCAAAAGCATTGGAATTTATCAGTTAAAATGTAAATATAAAATCAGCTGAACGCATCGTCAATGATATCATTTTGAAACTGTTAGTGGCTAATGTCAGGCAACCAATAAAAATGCAGAAATACATAATGTTAACACTTTCCAAGAATGTTGGTAATGAACTGTACTATTTCAAGTGAATTACTGACCATTCGCCATTCATGCTCCATATGACTTCCTTTGAAAATAGTGCTTGGCTGGATAAAAATCAGTAAGTCTTAGTGTGACTGTGTGCTTGCTTATGGTGTGAAATACAGGTGTCAGTGTGTTTTGAATTTGATTTAAGACAATATTCATGAATTTACACAGATAATTCAGACTTTATATTACAGATAAAATTACGAAATTCGATCATTTTTAGACCCAATAATTCGCCAATTTAATATGTCGCCATCATTTGCCGATTCATAGTAATATATTTTTTCTTGAGCATATTAGACTACATGAGATTCCTGTATCATGTGAGCATTGAGATTGATTCCTGGTTTCTCCACCAAATAACACAAGCCTGTTTTATGTGATTAATAATAATAATACTTCTATTGTACCAGTATTCTCAAAAAGAATCGAGCTCAGTGGTGCACCTAGTACAGGGGTTGGGCAAAATCATAGTCCAGGTACAATGCAAAATTAGATAATACCCACAAATAGTGGTAACTGCTTAAGGTATGTAGTTAAATATGTATGGTATGCTCCTTCCCATGGTCAACAGAAAACTATTTTATTTGCTGCACTGCTACAGCTGATTCTCCTTATCATGACCAGTCATCACTTCTGATTGATTATGATCTGGATATTGGCTGGTACCAACTGCCAGCTCTTTTATCTACACACATCTTAAACATCCACTGTGTATGCTAACTAAGTATAATAACAATAGAATCACCTATCCCCCCCCTCCACCCTCGATAAATTCATCAAAGGGAAACCACCAAGGTGAAGGTTAAATAAGTGCATCTGATATTAGTAAAATAAGACCCATCTTCTAATTTTATAGGTTCCACTGGGTCTGTCTGATATAAACAATAATTAACCTATCACATGTTTAATAACTCTCTGATACTTACATAAGCCCATGCTTTTACTTGAAGAATGGGAACTTCTAAAGATATACAGTGTTCTTATCATACCAAAAGTATATACAGTACTGTTGGAGACTCCTTTACAGATTAACTGGTAAAATACCACAGAATATTGTACTCATTTGAAATTTGTGTATATTTTTAAGTGACATGGATGGCAGAAATGTATGGATGCAGGCCCTGCCTAAATCTAGACCCAGTTTGTTTTTATTAAACCAGGCAATTTATACATTCTCCATTGTTTTGATGGCTTTGGTCAATGCTAAATTTTGCTTCATCTACATGAGTATTGTTCCACCTAGGAAGAATACAATGGTAGTATACTTGAATTATACAAAAATTTATGTTGACATTACATGCTTTGATGGTCTGATAGCATGTCTAAAAGCAATCCATCTAATCTAACATAAATAATAAGATGTGAAAAAAAATCAATGTATCTAATGAAAGCAATAAAGTTTCTGGCTAATTGAGTGAAATGGGAAACAGGAATTTTAACCATCTGCCATCTTTCTAATAAATATATCATCCCTGTTTTAATGGAAAAATTAGGCATTTTTCATTTCATTTAAATAGTATTTATTAATTTCCCTTTGCCAATAAATGAATAATATTTGACACAGCAAACTAGTGATATATTTTCTGTCTAATTTAATCCATATTTTTTATTTCTCATTACATTCCATAATAATTTATAATAATTAATTAGTAACATTATTTTATAAAAAAACATTCACTGAGCGAGTGAGTGAATGATACAGAATACTATATCTATATTCCAAAATTAATAAATACTACTGGAATGAGGCAAGGAAAATTGCCACTAATTAATCTTTTAGTTAAAACCGAGGTTAAGTATTCGTGAAGACGGAATGATCTCGAGGGCGAAATTATCATGATGGCGAAAGGTTTACGTACTATTTCCGGGTCTCATTTGAGAAGCTGGAAACTTCGTTATTTTCCCGTATATTTAAAGTTATTATATACCTTAAAGTAATTCAATTAAACCATCCCAAATCATTTAATTATAATATTATTTAATACGAAAAGCCAAATGTGATTGAATGTAGTTGTCCAAAATTTATAATGTGTCTCCCAACGAACCCCTCCCTTAGATTTGACCTAATTCTATATGATACGATAAAGCTACAAAGCCAAAGCAAAGGTCAACAGCTAGGTTATAGATCTACCTGTGATAAACAAATCTGATTAATCATTTCGTTATCCTACCTGATGCATGCAGTACTGATCCTATAGTGCCCCATATGTTGTTGGTTTTTTCTACATCTCTATATAACGAGTGCTCGGGGTCGTATAAATTGGGATATTTCTGTACCTCGATAATCAGTTTCTCAACGTTGAAAGCTCTGTTGTACTTGAACCGTTCCCTCGGCATTTTGCTAAACACGCGTTATCAATTATTATTTTTGGGCTGTGATACCGGCTAACGAAAGATCTGGAAAATTCACCAACATATATCTACTAAGTGGAAAATAGAAAACGGCAAATCTTGACCTACTCGGGGAAGCCATTAAATTCACCCCGCCCCACGCACACAAAGAAAAGAGGGTTTGTGCGTTTTCACCTTGTTTTCAAAATGGTCGAGGTGAACAGCGATATGAACACCAATAACTAATCCTGAAGCTCATTATTATCAACAATATCCAGTAGTAAATACGGTGATATAAACACGACAAAACCAAACAGCGCGCGGGCGGCAAGCGGTACGCGGACGGCATACGGCAAATTCGCTTATACCGCAAACTGCTGTGTTTTCTCGTGAACGCTAAGATCGCAGCGCACCAAGCGGCAAGAAAGAAGATGTGTTGCAGCAGGGTACAGTTAACGAATGATCAAGTCAACTTATCAACAAGGCAAAAAACTAAATTTTGAAAATAAGACAACTAGTTAATTAATTGTCTGTTGCAAGCAGTGTGATTATATATATATATATATATATATATATATAATGGTGTTGCATGACTAACATTATTTGCATATAATATATATATATATAATGTATGTGTGTGTTCACTGCATATAATATAATTCCTTTTATACTTAATTGAAGTGAATAAACTATATATGATCCAAAACACAATTTGTTTTCACCTTATGCATGTATGTGTGTGCACACCATTTATGCACATGTTTTACATCACACTTATTAGCAATGGTTCATGGAATCCTGATTTGAAGCTCTTTATTTTTGTTTAGTCATTTGTGATTTCTGATGACAATTAAGATATTGACAATCTATATGTGTGATACATATACCCATAGTTAATTATGAATATATAGTGTATAAAACAGGGACTTGAATGAGTATATATAGCAAAAGAAACAATAGATAATCCTTAATATTTTCATTAGATATGAAACTTAAATACATTGACATGTATATTCCATTATGGCAATTATATATATATATAATTATATATATATATATATATATATATATGATCTGAAATGAAATATTAATATTTATTATTGAATTGGAGTAACTAAATTTATGTGGTACACTATATGTGAAGTGGTAAATCAGGGTTATCAATTTTACAGATTAATAAATAGCCTCCTAATTATTTGTAACAATATTTTTTTTAAATTACCGAATTACTGTTAAATCAGTTGTGGGGTTACTGCCTTAATTAATATGGAAAATATTTAATATATCTCTCGTAGCAAGTGTGGTATCAATGGAATGAATTAATAGTTTTGTATTTTGATTCTATTCAAACCAAATTTTGAAACATAATTACAAGGTCTCTCTATAGTTGCTAAATGTCTCATGTGTTATCAGTATCTTGTGGTAAAGATGAAATAGACTTGTAGTGTGTGAAATTATGATGGGTGTATATATGCATGTATCCTAGACAATTAATTAAAAATTAATAAACATTTGTATTGTTTCAAGTTATGCAGTATCTACATATATATATATATATATATATATATATATATACTTATATGACATACACTGTGTACACATGTGTTGGAATCATTTAAGCATTGGATCAGTACTATTGCTAAATTTTGAGTTTCCAATACACTTGAACAAAATTACCAAGTACTGGAAAAGGTGGTAAGTCCGAGTATTTACCAGCCTGTCTAAAATATTTTTTGATACACACCTTTGTATATATTGCAGGCTAAATGGCCTAGTGGGTATACTTATAAGAAAATAGAAGCATGAGGCTTTCTTACTCATGCTTATTCTGTGAGGGAAGTTGGAGGTTCGAATCCTGGCCGTGGCACTATAGTAGCAGTTTTTCATCCAGACTGGCAAGGTTTTCTCCACTGAATGGGCCATCTATTGTAAATTCGAAATTTATTTAGAATTAGTCCTTGTGGTGAAGCAGTAAATTACAGACCATATGCGTCTCCCTCATTTGAGGTAGCTAAGCCACGTAAAATAACTGCCATTTTGGCAGGGTTGGCATTCTCCCCGGCAGAAAGGTATTTTTCCCCTGCCATGGGGAGAAATGGGAGTAACTGGGGAGAAATGGCAGAAACTGGGGAGAAATGGCAGAAACTGGGGGGAAAACTTCCAGATGTGTTTATTTTAAGGTGCAAAGTATAACCATGTGTAAGCCATGGTATCATCAAGTACATTTGTACAGGGATAGTATTAAATTATTAATGTTTTCATCTGTTTAATAATGTTCAAGAAAAACAACAAAGTTCTTCCAGACATAATCTCGCTGTCTACTTCCCTTGAATATGTTGAATGTTATGTGGTAAAGTGCAAAACAAAACTACAAACCTGGAAGATAAAGCAATTTGTCTAGCCACAATATTTAGCATTTACAAAGTATAAATTTGTATGTGCACCTCAAGAAACTATATCAAGAATAACTAACTAATCTGCTGAGATTGATGACCCCCATCAATGTCACATTAATCTAGTCAATATGAAGTCTACCATATTATAATTAGGCAGTGCTGATACTTCCCTATGCTATGGTGTAATAACAATCATACACCACTCACTCACTGCTGCATATTTAATATGCAGCAATGTTTGAGTGTTATTACACAGCAGCATCTCTTCACAGTGATACATACATGTAGTTATATCTACAGACTACATGATGTTGTCAGTAGTATTCAAGCATGACTAGACACACCATCACCCTCCTCATAGTTGATTGGTTATTTGATAGTATTATGTTGCTTTGCATAACAAAGCAATCATTATAAAATCAAATTTATTCAGTATTATAATATATATCATGACGCAGTTACCAGAAATAAATTATCTTTTATCTCACAATCTTAAACGTGATGAATTATTGACATACACTTTAAATAAGTATGTGGCATGTGGACAAGATTTATAATTAAATAACTTATGCCTATGTATATTGGTTTCAAACTGTTAAAGTCTATTAATTTGGTATTTTCATGGCAATTTTCCCCAAACTGGGTAATTGCCATGGTTTTTACCGGAAGAAACCTGCCAACCCCATCATTTTGGTCATTATTATTAATGGATGGGCAATTTCTAAAGGCAATGAACTAAGGATCGAGAAATGAAAGATGATGATTGATGTTTTTTGGCCACTTTTGTGCACATGGTAGGCTAAATGGGCTGAGCAACCTCCAAATGTAATGAAGCAAAGTCAAAGATGAAACAACCTTCAGATATGCCCACGTCGAGATTCGAACACGAAATGAAAGATGAAATATCCTTCAGACATAAGCCTGAATTTAAACACCAGACTCTCGGCTACAGAGACACCTGTACATTACATAATGTATGACAAATCTACCAATGGACATCTAGCAGGTTCACAATGATGTTACCGGATATGTTAATACAACTTGTGTTTATTACTTTCGTGATTATGATGATGATATGTAATTGAGCCATTGTTAGATATTAGTGTATATGTTTCCCCATTTGTCTTTCTGTATATTTACTGCCCATTTAGCCTAGTATGTGGACTAAAGTGGCCATAAAACATTAAACATCATCATCCTCTCTGTATATTTACTGCCCATTTAGCCTAGTATGTGGACTAAAGTGGCCATAAAACATTAAACATCATCATCCTCTCTGTATATTTACTGCCCATTTAGCCTAGTATGTGGACTAAAGTGGCCATAAAACATTAAACATCATCATCCTCTCTGTATATTTACTGCCCATTTAGCCTAGTATGTGGACTAAAGTGGCAACAAAACATTAAACATCTTCATCCTCTCTGTATATTTACTGCCCATTTAGCCTAGTATGTGGACAAAGTGGCCACACCACATTAAACATCATCATCCTCTCTGTATATTTACTGAAACTCTATTGAGTCAGTTGATGTATGATGTTTAGGTTGCTAGTTTGTAATATGTAGGGATAACTGTTTATTTAGAATAAATTTTGTACTAAATTAATATGAGATAATGAGGTATCCAGATGGTTCAACATGTGGTCCAGGCAGTCTGACAGGGTCGATTTACCTGATACTTTGATGAAATCCTTAGTATCTGCAGACCCAGATTACTTTCCAAACTTTATAATTTTACTGGTATTAGGATGTACTCTGCGTTGAGGCTAATTAAAAGCCATTTGAGGAGTTGGATGGCTGACACAAGGTTTTCTGACTTAACACTAATGAAAATGCATTACAGTATACACATCGATTCACAAAAATTGCAGATAGGTTAATTAAAGAACAAACTAGAAGTTTCTTCAAGGCCAGCCTTTTCGACTAACTACTTTAGATTTACATGAGGTAATTCATATTTTAAATATCATTGTTTCTTTCTCAGAAGTATGCACCTTGAAATAAATGGTCAGTCTGCTTATTAAATATTTTAGTGACATAATGCACAATTCGTTTTCTGTAACATGTACTGTCATCTTATATATACGCTGGATCATAAGCTACTTGATCCCATGATTTAGTTTCACGGCCAAGATATTTCTTTTTCCTATATAATCCTTTTATAAACGAACTGATTTTTCTGTCCCCTCTGCGTAGTTTCCGTCTGCTGATTCTATCACAAAGAATGTGTTAAATTTTCATTTGCCAAGTAATTTATTTACTTGAGAAGACTCCCGAAGAGTTGGAAAGAAAAATCCGTTGATTGGCAGCAGGCTGCTTTAACACTCGATCTATGGTATTTCTGTATGGGTGACCCGTTAACCTCAATCAATAAAATACAATGGATAAGAGTCATACGTATGACATCAAACTCAAAGAAATGCGTGAAATGACGTAGTTTAGAGAGAGTTATGGAGGGCGTAAGGAAGTGTTTCGTGATCCGTGAGTGGGCTTTTATTGTTTCTGTGAACCGTAAATTGCGAGTTATTTTCTTCGTGATTCGTGAATTAAACATGCTTACTTTCCTCGTGAATTGTGAAAAGTACTTTATGTTCTCTGTAAATTGTGTCATGAGTGTTATTTTCCCTTTACCCTCTGACATGGGAAATTCAAATAAGAAGAAACGGAAAAAGGTGTGTACAAGTGGCACCATTCGAACGTTTTTGTTATTCGCACAGTATGGCATATATAAGCACCATACACACTCACGTACGCACGTATAGTCTAGTTGCAGAATGCTTTATTTTACCAGAGGTGGTTTTAGGGTCTATACAACGTTTTGTTTTTGTTATTTTGGTAGCTCCAGCATGTCTGTGAACAGAATCAGGCGGGTGACACTTTTTCACCCTTGGGGAAAAAATGTTATGGCCAAATTTCAAAATAGTCGCCATTGCGATACACAATTTCCCCATAACTTCACTTCTAGACCACACAAAAGGCTGATTTTTGTGGCAAACCGTACGTATGCCCAGGAAAGAAAGTATAATATGCATCCTTGTAAACGATATTATTGATTTGTTTTCGTATTGAAAACTTAATTAGATGAAGCAAACTTAGGGGTGATGGTATTCATGTTGATCTTGAGGAACAGTTGGCTCAGACAAATTACTATACCATAATATGCCACAAGTCATGTGTGTCAACATATACGTCAAAAGTTCATATCAAGCATAGTATCTCAAAATCAAACGACCAACTTCAGTCTAGTACCACAAGACCACCACTGAAGCGGGCAAGCGGCTCCACCTTTTCCACCTTTGATTTCCAGAGACACTGTCTATTCTGTGGTAAATGTTGTCAACTAGGACCGGATTCTTGACATCCTGAACGCTGGAAAGGGTCATTAGATGTAGAACTGCCGAATAAGGGGGTAAACATGATTTCAAACAAGCAATACTTGACGTATGTAATCATCGAAATGATGCACAGGCGCACTATTTTAGAATCCGGATTCAGGGCGCTATCAGCGACTTGCATGTCGCTGATGCCATGTACCATAAAGAATGTTACACCTTATTCATTGCCTCTCGTTCCATATCTGCAGCAGTTAACAAACCATCATGTTCTTCCAATGAATCAGGGGTTTCTGACCCAGCATTTCAAATGGTAGTTGACGCCATTGCATGCAACCCATCCCATATTTGGAATTCAGTAGATTTCCATAACTTGTACTTGTCACACAAAGGTAGTTGCCTATCACGTAGACTATTGACAACTAAGTGGATCCCACATTTTGGCAATGATCTGCTGGTTCTGTCGAGTAGTGGAGTTGCCAATTTATTGGTTGACGATGATCAGGAAAATATTAATGCATCAGTGGAAGTTGTGGCTAAGCAGATTATTCGCGAATGTAGAGAACTCAAGCATGGCGAAAGGTATTACCAGACTCGATTAAATCTTGATGAGGCCAATAAAAGTTGCAGTCCAACTCTTCTATCACGCCTGAATTTAGTTTCCACCTCATTGCATGCATCAATGTCTGCTGCACTCATTGGCAATAGTGTTAGTAACAGTATAGCACACCAGGCAACAACGCTGCAAGTTGCACTGGGACTTACTAAGAGATACTAAGAGAAAAGAGTCTGATAAGTCAGTTACATAAGTTTGGTGTAACTTGTTCATATGACGAAGTTCTTTGGTTCAAGGCATCTGCCGCCTCAGCTGCCAGCAAACTGTCAAAGCTGCGAGGTATTAAGAACAGTGCATCAGGACTTGTACAAGCTGTTGCTGATAATGTTGATGCCAATATACCATCTGCAAATGGTCTTCGCCCCACACATGCTTTGGCCTTGTTGATAACTCAAGTAAAAAGTAGGGCTCATCTTGATGTTTCTTTATCTGACGAAAGACCCTCCATAAAGCGTGTGAAGAAAGAAGACATGAAATAACATATTGAACCAGCAGCTCCCATTTATCGCTATAATGGACATAAAAAGTATATGATGCTTGTACAGCATTCAACAAAATATGTATTACCATTAACAATATTGGCAAGTCAACAGGTGACAGTTACTCGAGCAAGGGATGTTGACTTCACGTTCTTCCAGATGATAGTCGGTGATCACAATACTCCAGAATATGGTGGTTTCAATACCCGTCTATCACGTGAACAAGGCCAGTTTGTACAAGCTGCTACGAAAGCAGAGTATGCTCCACTGACACCATCAGATCCCGATACGATGATCACTGCTATGACAAATGACACTGAACAGTCATTCACAATCTTCACAGGCAGACCAACAACTATATCGAATCATCGTGGACATCAGATGGGTATATCCATATCTCTTCACTCAGTTTATACCACGTCCGGGAGGCATGCATTTACTCATGGGTTTTGTTGGATCTGTAGGTACTCTTATGGCCAACACTGGACTCGAAGAAATTATGAAATCTGCATTTGGAGGAGTGGCCAAGATGCTAACTGTAAACATGTTAGCTGCAAGGTACGATATCTAGACATCTAAGATGGCAAATAAAAAGTTGAGGACTACACCATATCTGAAGACATATTGCTTCCAACAAGAGAGGCTTTTGGTGAGCATGTCCATGGGGTTCATTTCCAAGTAGCAATTTAGCGGTCAGCTCTCCAGCAAGATCCGCCTAATCCCAATCGTCTTCATTTTGGATGGTTATTGAATGAAGCATCGCAATCACTTTACTCCGTCCCACTTCCTGATGTACTACCTGCACCCTCTGACGTATCACAGTTAATAAAGTGTGGATGTGCATCATAACAGCCATGTTCAACAGCTCGTTGTGGTTGTTATGCCGCTCGTTTGTCATGCTCCATCTTCTGTGCGTGCCACGGTGAGCACCATTGTAAGAACACAGGTAATTCTGAATATATTGAATACCACCACTGCGATGGTGATGGAGATACGGATAATGTAAACCTGAATAAATATTAGAGATTGTACAGTGTATGGTGATAATCCATTGTTATTTATGCTTGATAGATATGTGGCCATGCTGACACAGATACTTTTTGGAATGTGTTCCTGTGGATTGTTCAGCTGCCTTTAATTCACAGAGGGGACACAAAGCCTGTGCAAACCAATTTTCACCATTAATATTTATAAATATTAATTACCATCACAGCTGGCCCTGTCTCCTGTATAGGTCTCCTATCTGTTAATACCCTCCTCTTTGATTTCAGTGGATGCATGCGGTGGATTTGATACATCAAAAATAGTTGGAATAGCCTTCTAGAAAAGTTGTCTGGTTCATGAATTCCGTTTCAGTGAAATGCATATCATACATTCTACAATTAGTATTCAAGTAATTTAAATATTTCTTCATCATATATCTGAACGACAACAATTAATAACTCATCTTTTACTTCTGTCAATAGAAAAAATAACAAAATGAATGTTTGTACCACTAGTTGAGGTATTTAATAATTAATTTCATAACATTTAAATTATAAAAAGAAGTCCATATATATCTATAAGTACCAATTGCTTGCATTTAAAAATAAATATGGATGCAAGTGATCATGTAAATACTCAGCTACTTATGATTACTGTAATTAGGGGAAAATTATCTGATTATAGTAATGTAATTTTAGAAATTCAATTATATTATTAACAAAATCCAATATACCGCCCACCCATAACATTTCTTTACATGTAACTGTAAGCTTATGTTTATCTTACATACCCATTTTGTGATTAATAGGTTTGATATTGTTCAATAAAATTTAATAAGATTTTGTCTTAAACAAATATAGATCTAGATAGATCTTGCTTGGGCCTACTGCTTGGGTCATGTCAAGTAGGGGCGTGTCTACTTCAAATTGTTAGGCTTATTTTTAAATATCCTTTATTTTAAAAAAGCCAGATCATATCAAATTTTTACACTAGCTTTCATTTCCTTTCAGGAATGTCTTTATTTGGGTCTCATTGAATTCAAAATGGCGCCCCATGTTAAAACGCGAAGTAACACGTCTTGTTATAAATAGTCTTATGTAACACGTCTTGTTATAAAATGGTAAAATGGATTTAAAGTGTCAGAGAAAATTAAAACAATTCTACGGTAGTATTTATTTAGTTTTAGCCACAAAACGGCAAACATGGTGGTTGAATCGCTCACACTCCTGCGCTGACGCAAGTGCAGACAGCTCTCCTGCCGTTGGGTGCGCTGCGATCGGCGCATTCACGGGAAATCCCCGAGTGCTGTCTCTATATTAGACTACACTCTTTGGTGATATTGACGAAATAAACGAAAGCCTGTGGATTTTCCCCGAACAACAAAACATTGACACAGTGCGCTGGATAGGAAGTGCGGTTTCTTTATATATTACGCTCTTTGTTAATCTGGCGTCAGCTCTGCCCATATTTAAATTTTAAGCTCCGCCAACTAGATCTAGCCTTCTAGTAGATAGAGCTAGATCTACTCATCTAGACTAGTCTAGAGTCTAATTCTAAAGGATTCGTTTTCAGATGAAGTCAAACGAAATAAATAGACCCTTCTTTCTTGACTGATATTTGATTAGTAAGATGGCTTCCAGGGCAGCCTTTTGGACGCAGTTTCTCGCCTTGATGAGGAGGAATTTTTATTTGAAGAAAAGGAATAGAAATTCAACAATTCAGGTTTGATATCACATATTATCGCCCATGTCAAATCTATTTAAATGTTAATTTCGACTGCTATGCGGATAACTGTTAACGTGGTAGGAACTAAGTTATTAGATTTTAGAATCTACTCATCTCCTTTAACATAAGAGTATTAGTATACTCTACTATATATCTAGGTATGTGACAAAAATTTCAAACAATGAATGAATGATGAAACATGTTTTAAATTAGGCCGGTATTATTTACCCGGCAGCCGGGTCCCGAATGATAGAAAACGGCTTATTCATCCGGCAACCGGATCCCGAAGAAAAATATCGGCGACTGCTTAGCCGGGTATACAACGCTAATTTTTGTTGCCGGGTGCGCAACGACATAAATCTTCACTCGGTGGCCGGCAAGCCCAGCAGGGTCATCGCAAAATGAGGAGGCCTTAATTTTTCTCTGAATGGCGTCTGTCCTGTGCCTAAACGTTTATTATAGTAACTGCGATGGTTCAACAGTCATCTTTGGTGAACTTAGTGTAAGTAGACGCCTCAAATTTGGCAGCTATGCTACACTGGGGAAGCGAATCTTTGCCTGGTGGGCAGGAGACAAAATCTTCACTGGGGAACCGGCAGCCGGGTGAATAATAACTTCCTTTAAATTATTATGAATGATATCTAGATATCATAATGATAATCACTGGAAAAGCCAAAAAGCTTGGAGTCGGACTGGAGTTGGAACTTTACAAAGTTACAAAAATTAAATGCCATAGCTCTAGAAAATATATAAAGAAAATAAGTTCTAATTTAATTGGGAGAGATAGGAAAACTTGTGATTCGAAATGGCTAATTTTAGCTAATTTGGTTATAGACTTAACTCCTAGATCTATTCTACTAGATACACTTAGTTATATAGCTAAAATGTTCAAAGATTTAAGCCCATGGTTACTTTATAATTTTGAAATAAAAAGTCCAATTTATGAATTAGCCATTAATTAATTATGTAAAAAAATCATGGTAATATGGCATACTAGGTATTTTCATCATAACTCATTATTTTTAATTGAGCCATTTTTGTTTTAACTCTGGTTTCTCTTCCATCCACACCATTTTGGTGTGGTTTCATTATCAATGCAAGATATGTAGCACCAGGTTTTAGCCAACAGTTAAGTATAATTTTAATTTCATATCATTAATTATAGGAAAGGATATATATCCTATAATTTAATAGGCAATGCATAGTACAGTAGTGATAGGTCCACTATGCGATATTGGTGACATTCGGGTCCAGACAGTAGTTTTATAAATATCCAACATAAGCAATAAATTTGTATGGTGTTCTATCCTGTACAGGTCAGTCCTGGTGATATAGTAGTTTAGCACGATGTCCGGCAGTCAGTGCCAGAGCTTTAGTAATTTCGTAAGGTGTCCAGTAGATGATATTCTACTGGATATTCAGGAAGCTGCACATTCACATTTGAAGTGCCGGAGTTATAACTATTTTGGTGTACGTCTAATTTATATTTAATAGCTGTCTGATGTAAAACTAGTAAAAGTTAAAGAAAATATACAAACACAGAAGGACAATCAGAGTACTTCATAATTATCTCAGTAATAATTTAATCACTTATATAATTAATTAAATAAATTACTTTGAGCAAAGTTAACACACATACCAAGCAATTTGTGTAGTGCAGATGGTGAAGGAGCAATAATACAGGTGTCATCAGCTTACATAATATGATTAGAAATAACACCATTCATACTACAACCAAGCTTGGTGTTATTAAGACAAACACTAAGGTCATCCATATAACTATTAAATAATACTGGGGACATTATGCCACCTTGACGCACTCCATTGGAGACAGTAAAAAATGGTGAATATAAATTACCCCATCGAACACAACAAGTCTGTTTGCAGTACCAAAAAAACTGACAGGCGAATTAACAATACCACGATGAATGAGTTTTTTAAACAAGCACCAATGGTTAATGCTGTCAAATGCCTTGGACGCATCAAGATAGCAAACATATACTAGACTAGAAAGTGAATTATTATACACACACATATCAGTACCATGTTTGCTTTTAAAACCAAACTGATTACAAACAGTTACCAATTTGTTATGTAATCTATCTAACAAAATTAGTTCAATTATCTTCGATACCACACTCGTAACTGCAACCGGTCTATAATTGTCTTTATCCATAACAAGGCCCTTCTTATTTTTAATTATAGGTATAATAATTCTTTCCATCAACTTAGGGTGTAAATATCCATGGGAAAACATTGCACTAAAAATCATACAGAGTATACAGAATAATCTAGGATCAGCATACTTAAAGTGTTCACTTTGCAGAGTCTGTACCAGCACTTTTGTGAGATTTGCAATTACGTCTCTGATTTCTGAAACACTAAACTTAGGAAAAGATCCAGAAGTATTATCAATACATTTATTTAGTAACACTATTAACATAAGACATACTTTGTATCATCATTAGAGTTGAGTAGGTCAAAATAGTGGTCATGCCACATTTTTGTTATATTACATTCACCACTAACACCATTGATAGTCGATGCCAAAACATTACTATTGACACGATTCATTTTAGAAACATCTTTCCAGAAACTGATATCATCCCTTTTAAGTAACTTATTCGCAAGAGCATCAACTCTCACTCGATCATCATTTGATTTACAAAATCTTAAACACTGCTTAAATCTGGCCCGAGTATGTTTCATTAAATCACATAAAGGGCCGAACCTTGGCTTAGAATTACACTGCCATAAAAGGAAGGCATCTCTGGCTTCTGAGTGAGCCTCTCTAACATATTCATTCCATCCTGGAGCAGTATGATATTTTTTACTAGATCGAATATCAGGAAGCAAATTTCTACTGGAATCGGATAAGGGATTGATAATATTCATGTACATTTTATCAATAGACAACCTATGTTCATTGTCAGAGCAAGATACATTGGTGTACATAAGTGGATCATAATCTAATACCGGCTTAGAAATTGCCTTACTGGAATTGTTATAAAACAACAAAAATAATAATAGCCATAACAAACTTGTTACTTCTTAATAAATTCAATTAACTTCATTTAACAAAATGTTCCAGTACAGGTATGTCCCCCAGCTGTCTAGACACCCGTAGAACCTGGTACTGGTAGTCATGCTCTGGATCAATTATGTGTCAGGATTCCAGATAACATTTGATGTTGGAGGGTCATCAGAAAGGGGGTTGATGAAAAATATAGCGCATGACTGGCCAGGAGTGGAATTGAGTGGGCTCTGGGGGTTCACGCATCGAAAGCCCCCTGCAGGAAGAATTATAGAAATGGTTCTGTGAGAAACAGTTTGAGGTATACTTCAATGTCTCGAGAGCACAAGAAGATATTATTTGTATTATGTATTGTTTTATATTTCAGCCTGCTGCTGCTGAGCCATCAAGTCATCTAGCACATTGGTATCATATTGTTTTCACGCTTATATTTTCCTTTTCCATTTAATTGCCAGCGATCCAGAGGGGGGTTCATAAACTGATTTTAGTGAAAAAAAGAATCCATGTCTGCATGATATCACAGAGCTGGAATACTAGTTCCTTTCCTCTCGATGATGACAACTGTCCTGTATATCCAGGGCAGTGAGTTGTGTTTATTCATTGGAAAGTTTAAAAGCCTGTAGAACCAGCAATATTGGATATTGATTGGCTTTTGCACGTGTTCTGTATTCAAATACAAGGACTGTTTTTTAGTCATTGTCGTCAAAATAATGAAGAATTTATATTAAAGTGGATTCTGCCATCTGAAGACTAAGTATTAATTAAAAGTTTAAAAATATTTCCAGTTCATACTTTTTGGTCATAAATATATATTGTGTGATAATGTGATATGTAGAATCGGCAATTCCCCCACCCATGGCAACACTGAAGGTATTATTTTGACAAGTTCAGTTATTATCATATTATTTTAATAAATTAGAGTGTGACACTATTTCGAGTTTCTCATGTTTATTGTCCTCCACATAGTCACCTAAATACATGTACATAGGTTGCGTCATTTATCGCGTATATATGAAACTATAGATGAGCCAATTTATAAGGTGGGGTCCACTAAAGATTTTAAGTCTGCTGGTTCTATGCTGTGAATGTTGCTTAATGACACATCAGCAAAATTTAGGCCATTCAGTGTCCTAGAACGTTTGCAAATAAAACCATATTAAAGAATCTTTATTAAAAGGTCAATAAACTGGATTACTGGCATTGATAAAAGTTATTTATAAGCTAAAATATAGTGGTGTAAAATGTTATGTATAAATGGTAAATATTTAATCAGTATGTAGATGTATAAATTTGTTATAAAGATAAAATCAGATTCTTAATCCTAAAAAATGGTGTTTAATTTGATAAAATATGGTGAATATCTAATGACTAGTTTTGACTAAAGAAAATTAAATAATTTTCTGTTAAAAGAGAAGACCTGCTTCTCTAGACAAGATATTAAATAACGATATGATAATGACTAGATGTTGCCACTTTAAATAAATTATATTAGGAAGAAAAGACCAGCTTCTCTTAGGAATTTCAAAATTGCGTCCTTTGGGCAATATTCTCCAGCAGCTCTTTCCGAGTCTCTGCATGGTAATATTGTTCTCTAATGTGGTAATATTCTAAGCAATGAAGGAGGATGTGATCAACGGCCAGGCTTTCTTGGCAGGAGATACACTCTGATGGATCTTCTCCAGCCAAGAGGTATCTATGGGTGAGGAAAGAGTGCCCAATCCGTAAGCAGGAGAGCACAATTTCCTCACGACGCCTTTCCGGACAGGACCACACTGAACATCCTAATGCAGGCTGCACTGCATGCAATTTATTTTCAGATTGCAGTGACCAGAAATCTGACCACTACTTTCTTACATATTGCTTTATGATAGGTCAGAAGTCAGTGAATGGTAACAGAATATTGATCTTCCGACCTTTTTAGAGCAGTTTTGGCAGCCTTATCAGCAAGTTCATTGCCATGAATACTGACATGGCTCGTAACCCAGCAGAATGCTACATCCTTTTTTAGTTTTAGAGGTGGAATGTAGTTCTAAAATACTGAGGACAAGTAGATTTTCTATGTCTAAATTTTCTATGGCCTATAGGCAGGACAAAGAATCCATGCATATAATAAATTTGTCTCCAGTAGAGCTAATACCATGATGGAGTGCCAGTTAAATAGCTCGAATTTCTGCTGTGTATATGGAGGTCACGTCAGGCATACGTTTCATCACGCACTGCCTACCACAAACCACAGTGCATCATACGTTATAGCCTTCTTTTGAACCATCAGTATAGATGAACTGATGGTCATTATATTTATTTTATATGATGTGAAAGCGGCTCTGAAATTCCTATTTCTTCCCCGCTCAAACCATACAAAATTGTTGGTTCCATCATATCCCAAATTGGGATATGAGGTAGGCGTATATTTTCTAATTGATATGGGTTAATCTCCAAGTCTTCCCTAAAAGACTGAATTCTAATTCAAAAAGTTGGGATAGTTTTCGGTCTGAGTAAGAATTTGTCTTGGGGTTTTGATTTGAACACCATATCAAATGTAGGATTTGCTGGAGAACTACTTAATTGAAGTGCATATTGCAGACAGTCATTCTCTCCTGTATAAAGATTCCTCATTAGATTGTACATAAAGATTCTCCACTGGGGAGGTCCTGAATGCCCCAGTGGCTATTCTCAAGCCCTGGTGGTGAATGGGGTCAAGTGATTTGATATATGAATTATGATTTACGAGCTGATCCCCAAACAGTCGACCCGTAATCAAGTTTAGATCTAATGACTGCTCTATACAGACTGAGGACTGTTGTTTGATCTGCCCCCCAGTCAAATCGTGAAATGACTTTTAATAGGTTTAATGATTTATTACATTTAGCTTTCATATAATTTACATGTGGAATGAAGGCGAGCTTGCTGTCGAATATTACCCAGAGGAATTTAGTTTCCTTTAAAACAGGAATATCTGCCCCATATAGTCTTAGAGTTGCGGTCTGGATGAAATTTTCTTTGTTGGCAGAAGTGCACACAGACTGTTTTGAAGCAATTCTCATCGGCCCAATTTATTTATTTAGACACAACTGGAGAATTCTTTCTATGGAATTCATATTTTTTGGCTGGTAGTATATCAGGAAGTCATCTACGTATAAGGAACAGTTAACACCATTCAGCAAGCATTTAACTATGTTATTTATTTTCATGCTGAATAGTGTTACTGATAAGATGCTTCCTTGTGGTACACCCTCTTGTTAGTGTAAGAATCAGCACCAACACGGACAGAAAAGTTTCTACTAGTCAAAATTTTGGAAATAAATTTTGGCATATTGCCTTGAAGTCTGGCATTATATAAATCTTTGAGATTTCCATATTGTGTCATATGCCTTTTCTAAGCCAAAGCATATCCCCACAGTATGTTGCCTCTTAATAAATCCCTCCCTAATTAGTTTCTATTTTTATTAGTTGGTCTGTGGTGTATCTACGTTTCCTAAAACCACTCTGATGGGCTGTGAGAATGGCACGATATTCGAGATACCAAAGTAACCTGGTATTTACCATCCACTCAAAAGTTTTACAGATACAACTTGTGAGAGCTATTGGGTGGTAATTACCAGGATCTGAGACATCTTTTTCCTGCTTTTAGAATTGGGATGATGGTGGCTTCTCTCCTCTGGGCAGGGAAGTCACCACCATTCCAGATTTCATTGTAGATATCGAGCAGGATTTTAATGGTTGCTCAGGCATTTGTTTTAAGATCTGCTAGTGAATATCATCAGGTCCAACGGCAGTATCATGAGCTTTCTTGAGAGAATCCAGTAATTCTCTTGACTGAAAGATGTTTATTATAAATTTCATCATTTTCTGATGTGAAATTTAATGGTTTCTTCTCAAGGGTGATTATTTTTCCCCTGAATTTCTCTGTGTGTGCAATTGTTTCTGCCAACGTATTGCCAATCTATTTCATGTTTGTAATTATGCCCCCATTTTTCTCTAATTACTTTATCCGAGATTTTCCAAATTCTTTGTGTAGTTTATAATAAATAATCTCTCCGGTATTGAACACTTAGTTAATATAAGATAGTATCGTATCAGTATTTATATTAAAATCCAGTAATACACTATTATTGTTTTCTTTTAATTTTTGCCATGATTTGTTGCATAATAAATTAAATGGCCAATATTTGTATCTGTTCGTCATCACCTAAATAATTTTTTTTAGAACGATGTTATTATATCTGTCTGTGTTTGTTTATTTTTAGGAATTCCTGCTGCCAGTGTTCTTTGTCGCATTACTGGGTGTCCTGCGGGTAATCATCTCTCCACATCATAAGCCAGAAATCTCAAGTTTTCCAGAATATTCTCCGGATGCTTATAGCTACATTGCATACAGCGATCTTCTTATCTCCCCAGATACAGCCTTTACAAGGAGCCTTGTATATAATTTGACTTTGGCACTGGTGGGAAGCTTTAATAATTCTTTGTTCTTCAAGACGAGCACTGGTGCAGAAGATTATTACACGAATAATGTTACCAATCACAGCCTTTTTATTGGTCTTGATTTTGCTGAAGTTGGCCCGACGCAGGTTGATTATTCGCTGCGATTCTCAAGTACAAGTGTACCAAAGACTAGCGACTTCTTCGGCTCACAAGGTATTGAATGATTCCTTTCTGAGATCTGTGAGAGATCTGAAATATAATGTTTAGATCAGGAAATCTTTATCATCGGTCACCCTAGTTGTATAGTTTCATACTTACTGGCTAAAACCTGATACTTATTATTATTATTATTTAGCTCTACATATTTACAATTATTATTGTTAGTGCAAAGTTTGTAGTCAACTCTCATTAGAGAGACATTGCCAATTCTTGTGCTCTCAGAAATTTACTATGTGCTGAGAGAAAAATGTAAATTACTCAA
Organism: Paralvinella palmiformis; assembly: GCA_025642065.1. NCBI lineage: Eukaryota > Metazoa > Annelida > Polychaeta > Terebellida > Alvinellidae > Paralvinella > Paralvinella palmiformis. The sequence goes on along the minus strand of JAODUP010000010.1, from coordinate 359,752 downwards.
TCCATTATATAATTGAAATGTTATCATTCTTTTCTTAGGAACATGTAGAAAACCTGATGAATTCTACACTTGTCCTGTGCACTCATATTTGCACTCGGGATTCATTAAGCTACAGATAACAATTGATACCTTATTGATCCAGGTGAGTAATATGTTCTTGAACTCTGGTTACCAAGAATTAATAACTGACCCTAAATTTATTTGGCATACATTAATCAGCGATTATTTTACTTTATAATTTTACTGAACCGAATTAAATGCAAAGTTCTGAACGTTATCCATCTCAAAAACTTCAATTATGATCACTAATTATGTTGTATTCCAGACTAATGATTAATTATATTTTAAGAATTTCATGGATTTTATTTCATGTTAATCTGTCCATTAAATATATTCCTTAATGCAATAATTCTGCTATTCAAATGCAGTACTTCAAGAAGAACGCAAGTTATATCATCCCAGAAATACACCTGCAACAGATGCCAAAATCAGGATGGCTGTCTTCTACAACATCGTTCCAGGCATTCACCTCCATCTACCTGGTCATCGCGTATTCGGTGTTTGTCATCTTCATGTTGGTTGCCATAGTGACGGAGAAAGAAAAGAAAATCAAGGATGTAATGTGTCTGATGGGTCTGAGGCCATCTGCATTATGGTAAGAGACTATTGTCACAAATATACAACGGCACGAGATGAGTGGTTGTCTTGTCTTGGTGGGGTGGCATTCTCTCAGGGATAATAGATCAATGAAGGCTAGCCTGTTATGGATGAATGATATTTCTGGTAATCTGTGAATTAATTGATAAGCTGTCAGGGTCTATAAGTGGTGATCATGATGGTGTTGATCGTGCAATCGGCAATAGATTAAATTAAGTGAATTAGGTTAAAACAGGCTTTTTGTCCCTGTTTATTGTATGTGTATGCTAATTTTATAATGAAAATACTGAAGAAGGGTCATGAAAAAATATAATATCTTGTAGTATAATAATAATTATATTTACTAATAGTAATCATTTACTCATCGGTATATCTTTTATAGTATTCCATTTGTTTTGGTTTCTAGGCTCTCCTGGGGAGCAACTTATGTCATTGTCATCACCATAGTAACAGTCATCATAACAATACTGACCTGGGTGACCAAGCTATTCCAGACCAGTAACTTCTTTTACATTTTCCTGCTATTACTGCTCTATGGCTATTCGGTCATAACGTTCTCGTTTTTGATGGCGACCTTCTTCACAAAGGCTGAGGCAGCTGGTGCTGTCGGATCCACAGTGACAACGCTGTTCAGCTTGGCCTATCTGGGTGTAGCTATGACGAGGACAAATTACACCGGACCGGGAGGTCCCGTGTCTAAGGTGCCAGTCTCTGTGCAGTGGCTAATGAGTCTTTTCTCGCCGGTAGCTTTTGCACTTGGAATTGATCAGGTATGTGAACGATACGTCCATCTTGGTTCATCAGAAATCAGTAATGGGAATCTGTGTTGTGAAAGAAATCTGTTTTAGGTCTGAAACCAGTTAAATGGCCATGTTGTGGAGAGCTGTATATTTATTCTTGTAATCATATCCATACAATTATCATCATTTTCATTCTGTCGATTTAAAAAAATTTGACTCTGTTATTATTAAGATCAGATTTTACTCATCATGACAATAAATGTATTATGTTGAAATGTGATTGATGTTTTGTGTCACTGATCAATTACAGAGCATGTTTCTCGATATATCTGAAGGTGGCTTAAATACTGACAATCTGTGGTACGGAGAGTTTCCAGTTGCTGCTTCATTAATCATGTTATCAGTTGACTTTGTTCTTTATGGATTGTTAGCACTATATCTGGATAATGTTATACCAGGTAAGAATAATAATATTATATCAGGTAAGAATAATAATGTTATATCAGGTAACAATGATAATGTTATATCAGGTAACAATGATAATAATATACCAGGTAACATTATTAATGTTATACCAGGTAACAATAATAATGTTTTACCAAGTAACAATAGTAATTTTATACCAGGTAACAACATTAATTTTATATCAAATCAGACAGATAATTATATTGGTTAGTTTATACTTATATTTATTGTGACATATCTCACGGTGGTACTTTATTTGCTGATACATGATAAATTAATTACAATCAAAGCCAAACCAGTTGGACAAACCAACTTTTATTCAGCATTTACTTTTTTATGTATATTTACATGAATACACACCCCACAACCAAAAATACTGAAAGGGAAATGACAAACAACAAAATTATCATTTGATAAATGAAAATTTTTTAATAAATTAGACTTTAAAGATTTATATGAGTTAAAATCAATTCTGATAAGAATGTAGTAGTTTTTTAATTCCGTAAGTTGACACCATTTATACTAACACACTTATTTTTGTTCAGATAATAATAATAACAATAATGCATGTTTATATAGTGCCAGAGCTAGGTAACCTTGTGGTACTGAGGAGCTGTACAGTATTATTATCCCTGACTCAGACCTGTTTCATCCCAACACAGATCTCAACTCCCAAGGGAGCATACGATGCATGCTGCCATTAAAGGTGCAGAGCATTACTCAAACACATAACCATCACATCCTGTCAGGTTTTCATTTTTATGGATGAGTCAACCAGTTGCCACATGAAAGAATTGCAGCTCCCAGAGCCTTGAACCCACAACCCTTCGGCCACGAGTCCTATGCTCTAAGTCTAACTAACTATGCTATTGTCACACAATTGTTCTTTTGGTGAGTGTTTGGTGAATAAGCAATACATTAATGCGTAAGATATTTACATGGCCTGTTACAAATTTCATTGGTGGGACTGTTACGGCCCATTTAAATAATATTGTGGTTTGTCGCTTTGTGAGAATGGTTGGTTGTTCGTATTACATATAAATTAATGTTAAGGCTTTTCACTTTGTGAGAACGGTTTCTCGTTCATATTTAAACATGCTAGTTTGTATGCATGTGTGTAGAAGTTATCACATGCACAGGCCTTTTAAAGAGAGACAATGGCATTGATTGGTTGGCTGAGAGGCAGCGGACACTATAAAAGCAAGAAACTATGTGGTGAAAAACAGATATACTTGGGGACAGTGACGATACTGTCATAATAAACTTGCAACGGGATCGCAGTTGGTGAGTCTAAAACAGGAGTCGGTTGTATCCTGTTGGAGAGACATTGGTGAGTCTGAAACAGGAGTCGGTTGTATCCTGTTGGAGAGACATTTGTGAGTCTGAAACAGGAGTCGGTTGTATCCTGTTGGAAAGACATTTGTGAGTCTGAAACAGGAGTTGGTTGTATCCTGTTGGAGAGACAATTTTGAACTTAGAAGTCATGCCGGTAACACAAAACATATCTTCTGATGAGAATGCTACAGATGGAAGATCTGTAGTGAGGATTAACTAGACTTATTCAAGGTGGACGTTACTGAAGATTAACGGAGCAATTATTGTTATACGTTTGGGCATATGTATGTGAGGACAATAACTGTTTATTGGTCTATCATCATAGACCGTGTTCAGAAGATAGCAGTGATGACTGGTGTCATCGTTCAAGTAACATTAATTAATAAGTTGGAGATGCTATGTTTATTTGTTCTTTGTTTTTGAATAAGCTGTTTAGAGTGATTGAGTGTGAATTTGTTCAATAAGTATATTATTTGTGTGTTAATGAGTTGAATTTTCAAATTAAATAATTAAATTATTGTTTATCTTGGGTAGTTAATATATGTGTATGTGCAATTTAGGTGAGTGTATTAGACTCATACATACCCATGTGACAGCTATCATGGCTCTTAATACCAAGAGGTGGTGATATGTTTTAATAGAATATATATGAGTCTTACATAATTCAATGAGATATTTCTGTAAATTAGCAGGAAATCAGAGATTCTTAACCCTAGACATTATATTATATAAATTATGATTCATCAAATATATTCATTAATTTCATGTAACCATAGCCATACAATACTGTTTGTGGGATAAGTTGATGGGGTCAAACTGTATCTGTAAAGGAATGATTCTCTACTTTGATTTTATATATATATATATATATATATATATATATATTATTCAGTCAAATACAATATTTTGTATACAGACTGGTTGGTGTCCTTTCTATGGAAAGCTCACCAAACTATATCTAATAATTAATAACATAGCTCAGAAAGAAGCTATCTAGTGCTTAGATAACTAAAAACTGTCTTGTCATTATCCAGACCAGAATGGCCAGAGATTATCTCCATATTTCTGCTTCATGCCATCTTATTGGTGTTCTCGATCTCGTAGTCAGGCTGATATGATAAATGTACTGCATCCTGACATCATGGCAACAAGTGATCAAGATCCAAATCTTGTTGAACCAGTTTCTGGAGAACTGGCTGATAAGAATGTGATCAGGTCGGTACTCTTGGATATTATTCTGGATATTATTCTATGCTATTATTCACTTAATTAAAACATGTTCAACAGTTAAACTACACAATAACTAGCCTGTGTTTTCATTTTACATTAGTTAATAATTTTTTAAGTGAAGCATGTCAAATGTGTGATAAAGTGATCACGGAATTAACTAATCATACTATGTCAACAAGGGATGATAGTCGATGTTTTATGGCCACTTTTGTGGACACGGTAGGCTAAATGGCCCGAGCAACCTCCAAAGGTAATGAACCTAAGTCAAAGATGAAACACCCTTCAGATATGCTTACACTGAGATTCAAACTCGGGGGTAGTGATCTGTGGTTCAATGCACTACCAGTTAGACCACTGAGATGCCCTGCCAACAAGGGAACAATCACATTTGTGGGGGAAGTTGTGGGGATTAGAACTAAATGTTTTTATGTTGACTGGTCATGTATTTACTAAATGGTTTATTTGCAGAATTTGTAATGTTAAAAAGACATTTGATGGCAAGAACAAGAAACCAGCAAATGCTTTAAAAGGTAATATCTCTTGTGTTTTCAAGTTAAGTTTACTTATTAGCATTTTCCTTTAGACTATAACCGTGATAATAATATAAATAGGTTTCTGGTTGTTTTGTTTATCAGTTAGCTGTACTTTATATCAGCTTTGATGTAGCACAGATGTCCTAATTTTTAGGTGTTTTTATTATAACATTTCTCAACAGTATAACTATTTCAGAAACACACACACACGCATACACTATTAGACTGGTTCACTGCTTCAAATGCTATATTTCAGGTGTAAACTTGGATATATATGAAGGTCAGATAACAGCAATTCTGGGACACAATGGTGCTGGAAAGAGCACTCTTATGAATATTATGGCAGGAATGATGCCTCCTTCTAGTGGTGAGGTGTTTATTTATAACATGGTGAGTAGATCAGACTCATGGTCAAGTGAAGTTCATTTTGTTGTATGCATAACATTCTGGCTACCGCTTAGCTCATAGAGTACTTGAATCCTTATCAGTAAGAGGTATGAATTTACATAATACCATTATATTTTAGGCTATACTATGCCCGATTAATCCCATAAAAAATTCTACACACACACACAGCATTTTGGTGTTTCACTGAAGCAATTGATGTCAATAAATCATCACTTTTCTTGCCCATAATCACTCGGCAGTCTACTTTTCTCCATGCAAAAGTATGATTACCTGCTGTTAAATAACGTGTATTAACAAACACAGAAAAATTACAAGTTGTTGTATTATTTTGAATTAATTAATTTAATTTAGTCTTTATTTGTTCCAGTCAGGGAATTAATTCTTTAATTGTGGACAAATATAAAGAGTAAATACAGTAATTTGTTATAGCCTCCAGCAGTTCAGCTTGTGAATTTTCCATTTATATTCTTAATTTTGTTATTTAATGGTTTGCTTGTGGTGTGTAACAGGACATGATAAATACCTATATTTCATCAGAAAAACATACCTTTTTTGTTATTTATTTAATGAGTTTTGTTTTGTGTAGTGCATAACAGACGGTGGTCACCGTGGCAACATCTGCGCATTGTTAGGAGTCTGTCCACAGTACAACATTCTGCTTCCCGAACTGACATCTAATGAACATCTCCGGTTATTTGCTGCCATTAAAAACGTTCCCCCAAATGACATACCCAAAGTGGTTAGTATTGTTTTGTTATTTTATATCAAATTCGTGTCCAGTCGGTACCCACATTTAAAGACATAGTGAGTAAGACAGTTTGTAACTACATATATTTCACAAATCCACAAAACATGCTCTTATGTGTTCACCCTCACTGTAACTAACCATTTATGCGTTGAAGTATTGAATTATGTAACTATCAAAATCCATTTTTATTCTTTCACATGAGAGAAATGATTCAGACATAACTCATTTATGTTTTTCGCTAAAAAACTGAACACAATGTTTTCTTGCGAACAAATCGCACCCCAAACTACATGTCTACAAAATGGCTGCAACAGAAGCTGATGGCAAGGCTGATTATTTAATTTTTATTGAATTTGAAACAGTTGGGTGATAATGTATAAAGAAGTCTTAGTTAAACTGTTAGTTCCATTTACTGGTAACTTTGTCGTGGCATAGTTGATTTGTTTGTATTATAATTATTTTAGAATCATGATATCTGTGCAAATTCTTGATGTAATGAAACTCTTATAGGATAATTATTGTTTATCCAAAGATATTTTCAGTAGCTTTGCTGTATGACAGCGTATCTAATTATACATGTTATTGACAGTTATAGGCGCCTCTGTGGTCTAGCGGTAGCGTGTTGGACGACAGATCACTACCACCCGTGTTCGAATCCCGGCGTGGGCATATCTGAAGGTTGTTTCGTCTTTCACTTCGTCTCATTACCTTTGGAGGTCGCTCGGCCCATTTAGCCTACCTTGTGCACAAAAGTGGCCGTAAAACATCAATCATCATCATCATCATCATCATTATTGACAGTTATGAACTGATTACCTAACTGGGTGTATTTGTACTAAGTTCGTCAATAAGCTACAATCAGTTGTGTCAGGGACCATGATCTATTTAATAAAACAGCGCATGTAGTAACTTTAAGTAGTACACACCTACAAAAAGATAAAATTATCTGTATTGTTTCTGAAGATTTTTGTTTTGGAAATCATGCGGTTTGTTAACGTGTATGAACCTCTTGAAATTATGCTGTCTTGGAGTGACAGTTATCACAGCTAGCACATTATAGCCTGCATAGTGAGTAAATAAATAACTTCGGATGGCTAGAAATCTATGGCCACTTTTAGGCTAATTGGGCCGACCGACCTCTGAAGGTAATGAAGCGAAGTCAAAGATGAAACAGCCTTCAGATATACCCCCGCCAAGATTCAATTCTGTTTTAATAGGTTTAAAACAGCAAAACAGTGTCAGTTGTTTGATTATAATGTCACCATTTTTTTTACTGCAAACTGTCAGTGTTTCCATGGCTTAACCGGTAGTGTGGTTACAGACATGTAGCATCAGGGTTCAAACTCTTATCTGGGCCATGTCTGTTGGGGTGTTTCATCTTTCACTTTGGTCTCGTCAACTTTAAAGCTGGCCTGGACCATTTATCCTCCCTTGTACACAAACTTCACCATAAAACAGTAAGATCTACGACATTCCAACTCGGTGCTAAGGGCATTCAAAACATGGCACTTGGCAAAAAATTAAGATGACAATTGGAATAAAGAAATTCCAGTTTTCTTGAACAGCACCCACAAAGTTAGTAGACCGATTTAGTGTCTGAAGAGAGAGCTTAAGCAGTTTTTAAAATATCCCAATTCAGAGAAGTTACAGTATATAGTATCTTTAATCCCCATAAAAACCTTTCAATTTAATGTTTATTTGTGAGTGAACCTCACTCTTAATAACTGACCTCTCTCCTAGCATGTTTTATAAGATTGTATGTGATTTTATTTTAATTATGAGATGCTTCCACATTGTGAAGATTATAAACTGATGAAAAGTGGATGATACAGGTAGCTTGCTATGAATAATAGGAAAATAATAAACAGATTCTTGGAGTATGTACATGTATTTATTTTTGTGCACATCATAAACAAGGTGGACACCATATTGGCTGAAGTTGACTTAACAGAACAGAAGAATACTGAAGCTAAGAAGTTAAGTGGAGGCCAACAAAGGAAGCTCTCATTGGCCCTAGCTCTGATTGGTGATCCTAAGGTATGGGGTTATGTAGGCGATAGTTAGGTGTGCTAAGTACTGACCACTGTTGGTAGATTTTCTTATCTTTGAAGTAAAGCTGTCTGGTTATAATTGGTACCTCTTGTATTATTTGTGTGTGTGTGTGTGTGTTTGTGAGTGAGTGAAAAGAAACAGTTTGTACACAGTGAGGGCTAAAAGAACCATTCAATCTCCAGAAGTAGTAAAATGTAACTTTAGATAAAGAAGTATATATATATATATATTATGTACATACATACATATCTAGGTGTTATTGTTAGACGAGCCTACTGCTGGACTAGATCCTCTGTCACGCCGCCATATTTGGACAGTGCTCAAAGACAGATGTAGAGATCGAGTTATTCTTCTGGCCACACATTACATGGATGAGGCGGATATCTTAGCTGGTAGGTGATGGCTCCTTACTAACAACATCCACGTTGGTTGATGACATCTCATCAGTTGAAAACAAGTCTGTTGCTCTAGCTCAGTGGTTAGAACACTGCAGTGAAAGCTTTGGGTCAGCAAAGTTTCTCCAGAGTGTTGTTCTCTACTATATGCCTCAGGTGTGACCAATATGAGGCTAAAAAAGAGATTGCTCACTCGGTCACTTTTCAGTCTAACTGTATACACAGTCATAGCTTCTTATAACACAAATTTAGTTCCTTGATTCCATTTGTTTGATTTCAGATCGGAAGGCCTTCCTTAGCAAAGGTAATCTGAAGTATATAGGCTCATCCCTCTTTTTGAAGAACAGATTTGGCCTTGGTTATCATGTTGGGTAGGTCATCTGATGTTTTAATGTGCCAGTACTGGAGCAATGTCTGTCATGATGTCTTTATCGAATGATGCCATTCCTATCATTATCCTGCAGTAGATGCTTACTGTATACCTTTACTGTCACCTCTGAAGAGCCGTCATCAATGTAACCATAAATGTGACAACAGAATATTTATCAGGTCACATTATTTTTCCCTCTGATAATTGTGTATACCTGTAGGTGAGTACAAATACAAAATGCAGTCATCCTACTAACTGGATCAGAGTGGTTTTTGTCTCTGTGCACTAACAATTCTGTCTGGAACTTTTGTGATAATGCTTATGAAGATTTCCAGAGAAAAATTAAGAGAGAGAAATGAGTTTAATTTTATGTTTTGTTTCTCACAATTTAGTAGCCATTTTGAAAGGAAGTGGGCAGTTTTTACCCTCAAACAGTTTTCTTTTAATTCGGGTAATGTTTCTGAATAGAGATTAGCTGACATCATGATATGTATATTAGATTATTCTCATAATTAAATTTTAAAACTTATAATCTAAGACTATAGTGACTACTTCACTGTTTCACTGACAAGTTATAGTTTATATAGTTATGAACAAAATTAACTTATTCCTATAAATAGGTAATAAAATAAAAAATGCAAATCCTTTGATGTGTCTCAATATAGTCTGAACACATTAAGTTTACATATTCAATAAATAAAATGATACATTTAGTAAATAATCAGTTCTATATTATTCAGTGATATATCACCTTTATGGCCTAATGGGTAAGAGTGTGGGACATTCTTACTGATGGTCATACTGTGTGGGAGGTTCAAGTCTCGGCCATGGCACTCTAGTAGGAGTTTTTCATCCAACCAGGCAACTGGCAAGGTTTTTTCTGCCGAATATGTCATAAATTGTAAATTTATTTGGAATTAGTCCCCATGCTGAAGCAGTAAATTACAGACCATATGCGTCTCCCTCATTTGAGGTAGCTAAGCTATGTAAAATAACTGCCACTTCGGCCATTATATCCACATTTAAACAATAGAATAACATAATGTGGAACTATATATATATATATATATATATATATATTGTATGATAACTATTAACATATGAAGTCAATTAGTTTTCTGATTACATTACTAGTCGAATACAGTCTGGCTCAGTACAGTGTACTACAAAAGCAGATATAACATGTGGAGTTCTTGACTCCTGAGGTTTTGACAGAAGATATTAATTTCTTTGTTGATTTTCACAGATGATGAATAATGTATTATGGCCACTTTTTACAGTAAAATCCACTGAAAATACTACCATATCATGGACTTTTTACCTTTAAAAAAAAAAATTTTTTTTTTATTTTAGCGATTAACAGAACTAACATCTGGTTAACTCTGGGTTTATCTTAAGTGTGTTTCATCTTTGACAAATTACTTATTCCTATATGAGGTGCTCAATCCTATTTAGCCTAACATGTGCACAAAAGTGGCAGTAAAACACCAATCATCATTTTTGTTTTTGTCACAAGCCAAAACATTATCAGTGGTCATTAATAATTGATTACCGAATGTGTCAGTTGCATATTAGAACAAACACGCATTCATGTCAACAGTTTCATCTTTTCCTATGGAATTTGATAACCCAATTACCACCATCCATAGCACATGTCTCCAGTCATAAGATAATTTTGCATACTTGTATCTTAATTCACCGCCATTGGTTATGTTTTATTAATTACCGGTATGTTATTTCCATATATAAAAATTGCTACATTTCCGTCATTATAATATCAAGCTATACAATCTTGAATGCACAGCACAATGTTAGATCTCAAGCAAGAAGATGCCAAAGCAGAAATCTTATTCTGTCTGAGAAAAATTGGAGGTGATTCCAAGAGTACAGCAAGCTGAGTGAGAAGCTACGGATGGATGGATGAAGGATGGAATGGTGTTTAACGACACACCGGCCCAATTTAGGCCATTCAGTGTCCTGGGAAGCTACGCTATCCAACGATAATTGTGTGTCCGAGTCTCCTATCTGTGGATGGCAGAATCTAACATGGATATAAATGTCCATTTAATGACCAATGCAGTTGCATCAGCCTTAGTCATATTGTCACTATTTATCATTCTGATTGGTTTAAAATGATTGCAATATGTCATCAATATATTGATTATATTATGTCATCAATATATTGATTATATTATGTCATCAATATATTGATTGTATTATGTCGTCAGTATATTGATGGGCTTTCCTAAATTACGCGAGGTCGTTGTTGTTATTCTTGTGTTCTCAAATGTTTTCAAAATACATGAGATAATGGCCTTGGAAAAGTCCTATCCAGTCCCCCCCGCGCCCGCCACTAATACACACAGGTCATTGCTCTTCGTGGTCCAATTATAATGCAGTCCGTATCATACTGACCCCAGATACCACATTATAGTGGCCACATAAATCTATTAATAAGTATTTTTAACAATCTTTGCCCATGTTATGATAGAGCAACTATTACTGCTTTAGCATCACAGATAATACATGAAAACATTTTCAGACCTGAGAATTGTGTTTATTACAAGTGATGAAGGTCTGACTGCACTGTTCTAACGTCAATGTATTGTGTTAATATGCCATGTGACAGAGAAGGTCTTGATGTCAGATCATCTCTGTATGCTTTATGTTAAGCATTTTGCTTTTACCCTCCAACAGTCTGGTCGTGGACACTGACGCTGATCGTAATAAGATCACCTCATTGGTACAGAGCCACATCCCAGAATTCTCCCTGAAACAAGTTTCTAACCGTGAATTAACCTACACAGTACCCCTCTGTGAGGTAGACAACTTCCCTCAACTGCTGAATGCGATCGAAGATGCCATTACAGATCAGTCCCATGGTATCAAAACATATGGTGTTTCCATGACAACACTGGAAGAAGTCTTCCTTAAGATTGGTGAGTGGAGATGTTGTTCTTGTTCCTGTTATCCGGCACCTCCATGGTCTAGCAGTAGCATGTTGGATGACAGATCACTACCACCCATGTTCAAATCTCGGCATGAGCATATCTGAAAGGTTGTTTCATCTTTGACTTTGCTTCATTACCTTCGGAAGCCGCCCGGCCCTACCATGTGCACAAAAGTGGCCTTAAAACATCAATCACAATCACGTTCCTGTTATCACTATTGTTGTCATTGTTAAACATATTATTATAACTCATTTATGGAATAGGGTGCCTTTCTTTTAGGTTTGTTTTGAGGGATAGTTCTCAACTAAACACCTGTTTAGCATGTCACAGATGAGACAGGCTTCAATATCAGACCAGTTTACTGGAAAATATCATGAAAGCCATATATTGTGACTGATTAATGACCTTGAAATGTTCATTTAGTCCTCTGTTCAGTGATATAATATTAACAAAATCAAACTGTTTCATATGTTTTTTTCTCATCTGTATTATATATCAGGACCACAATATATCATTTCAAGCATTCGTCTTTAGTGTGTGTTTACCTTAACTCATATTTACATTAGATCTTTTACACCTCTGTACTTATTATTGTAGGTATTGATGAAGAAGTGGAAGAATCAGATAAAGAATGCAATCCATTGTTATCTCAAGGCCATAACTATCAGGAGATGGGTGTCATGGAAGGTACCAGTCAACTAAATGATATCCAGTTAGATTATTTCAATCCTGAAGATGACATCAACATTAGGAGTGTAGTGAAACATGTCAGCTTACAGCAGTTTACTGCCTTGTGCAAGGTGTGTGTTGTGTTGTATGTATGTGTGTGTGTGTTATAAAAATCGGAAAGAATGATAACTTAAGTAAATATATATATATATATATATATATATATATTAACTTGAAGAGGGCAACAAAAAATCCAGATATTGTTTTCATCCCAAACAGCATAACCATATTATTTCCATTTTTACTATACAGGTCAGAGTTACACATTTGTTCCGCAACAAGTCATCATTCATCTTTCGCATTATTGTCCCAGTCATATTCCTGTTACTTGGGGTCATCCTCATTACGTACATCAGCCCAGCTTTAGAGGAATCACAACCACTAAAACTAACACCAGAGTATTACGTCAACACTTCTCTGTCTAGAGAAAACAGCAATTTTGTTTATCTCGGGGTCTGAAAATGCAGGTTAGTGTTCACATTAATAGATAAATGTCATTATTAAATTTGTGCATATCTGTTTTATAAATTATTTACTTGGATACTTGATAACACGCTCACCATTTCAGTAAAGAAAACAAATATCAGTATTTCAGTATCAGAGAATTATTAAATCCACAAAAAAAGCTACACACTTGTGCATTCTGGATCTGTTGGAAATGATATGGTCTGTACTTACAGACATGAAGACATACATACAGACAAACATCCAGGTGAAACAACACCTGTGCAAGCCTCACATATATGTGTTGTTTCATTCACAGTAGGTCAGAACTGGGAAACATTTGTCAACAAACTGGAACAGCTGGATGTTGGGACCTTGCAGATCTCAAACGTGACTAGCCTCTTACACATTCAGCCACATCATCTAGGAGCAAATGTCTATGACATGTCAAAGAACCATATCACTGTCCTTTACAATGACACAGCTGTGCACTCGCTGCCCATAGGCCTGAATCTACTCAGCAATGCATTAGCCGCCATGGTTGGCCCCATTGCTATGCCCTTGATAAAGACCAATAGTAATCCTTGGCCAGTTCAGGACTTCACTGGCAAAGAATATACCAGCTTTGCTGCTGCCATGTTCATAGGATTAGCCATGGTGTATGTGCCAGCATCTTTAGCCATGCTGTTGGTGAGAGAAAGAGAGGTGAGTAAGAAAGATGGTTTATATCAGGCTTCAAGAAGTAATGGAGTCTGATGTTAATGGGGTGATTGGTTTTATTCCACTGGGTTGTGCTATCCAACAGCTAGTTTATTAATGGACACCTGGTGATTTGTTAATGCTAATCTCCCAGTAACAATTCTGTGATTTTCCCAAATTACCCTTTCGGCAAAATAAATGGATATTTCAGGATAGACCAGTTACTGACATATGAACAGCAAACAGCTAGTGGAGCATTTGAAAACATTCAGAGCCGAGGCATTGAACTACGAAAAAGAATTTCAATTCATATCCAGTGTAAACATCTGAATATTTCTGTAATATTAGTTCCATGAGTTTCCTGTGGGACAACAAACCTTGAAATGTAATGATCGTGAAGGCTTTTTTGTCACATTATGATATCCTTATGCAATGATAAGTAAAGTTAATAAATAATGTATGTAAAATCAAAATGTTTAATCTACGTTGATATTTGCTAGTTTACAGCTTGTGAAAAACTGGTTACACTCGTTGACAATCTTTTGCTGAGCTTTTAGAGAAATTTTTTTTTTTGCTGTGAGTCCCTAATACTTCAATGTTTTAAATTAGACATATTATTGTTTATTGACGTTGTTTGTCTGTGTGTGTGCGTGTGCGTGCATATATAGTGTTTGCTATTAAGAATAATTACTCTAAAAGGATTTACTGTAATGTAAAAAAGTTACTTTGTGTGTGTGTGTGTGTAATTATATATATATATATATATATATATATAATATAGATAGATAGATAGATAGAAGGGGGGGAGGATTACTGTCTTAATATGCTGTGGTCTGTCAGTCACCTTGCCTCTATCATCTAATCATTCTTTATGATCATAATCTGTTATTCAATCACCAATCTGCTGATAAAAATAAATAGAATCACACAACACAATGATTGTTATGTACATTTACAGAAGAAGATTTTTAACCAGCTGCGTGTGTCCAGTGTCTCATACATGGTGTACTGGATCTCGGCATTCTCTTCCGATATTGCACAACTGTTCGCCATTGCCTTGTGTGCAATAATAATTATATTCGCATTCCAGGTAGGTCATATCTGTGGAACTATCCAGAGAAATAGTAGAAATAATACTGGCCTCTTTATGAGCTATCCTCAATTTCGGAACATTATTATCACAAGAGTAGAGAATAATTCTATCAGCTTCCCCAGATAATTTACCTTTTCCTGTCTATAACTTTGTCACTCAAAAACATGGTTTGATTTTCAATCGGAACTGGATAGTTCAATGACATTAGTCACTATAGTCATGTGGAAAGATGTTTGATTATAAAGATTGTCAAATTATCCAATTTGTCTGGTTGATTGTCCTGACAGTATCATAAATAGCAGTCAAGTCGGAGTTTATAATCTGGGCATATCGTGGCTGATGACTAATCTATAGGATAGAGCATTAGCATTCTGTTTTATTGTGTAACTAGCAATATTTACATTTGGTCAGTAACCTAGCAACATTTATATGGACCAGTAACTATCCCATTTTGGTATCTATCTGTGCTGTGGTCTGGTTATTGGTATCAAATATTCCATAGAAAAGATGAAAAATGTAAGAAAACAATTTCAAGTTAAAAACGGCTGTAAGATTAAGCTTTTTATTCATTCTTTTTATAAGCATATCTGATTCCTGAATCATTCTTAAATGGATATCACTTAACAGGTAAAATCACTGGTGACTGGTGGTGCCATGTTGTGCCTTTGTCTGATGTATCTTCTGTATCTGCCGCTGAACCTAATCTTGGCCTATGCTATGACATTTGGCTTCAGTTCATTTGAAAAGGCTCAGAATGTGATGTATAACATTTATACCTTGGTAAGTATTTCATATCTTTTTTACTAGATTACATAATTTAATTTATATTAGGTGTATGTGTATGTCAGGGTTCCCAAACATCCTGGAAAACCTGGAAAATAACATTAATTTTCCAGGTCCTGGAAATGTCCTTGAATTTGACGAAATCAGGAAATATCCGTGAAAAAATATTTAAAAGGCCTATACATAAATATTATGCCTGTAGAAGAAAACTTCAATTGTAGAAGAAAAAGAATACCAGTACATAGTCTTCCTATCCTATGTCAGTTAAAATTTAAATAAAAGTGGGTGGATCAAACAGCTAGAAGGGTTGAGGAGGAGGCCGTATCATAAAAATGTCAATATTACATTGAATTTACAATTTTTTTTAAATATCTGACATTTCCAGTAAGTAAACAATAGGTATTCAGCTGATAAATTATCTCACCATCCATGCTGAGTCAATAACTGATACATATCGTAACGATATTGGAGAGTTTAAATGTTTTTATCAACAATTATATGAATGATACATTTCATTAAATTTATGTTTGCAATCCTATTATAATCCATATACTATTTAATTTTATCACCTTTTGTATTTCAAGATAAATCTCACTTCAATTTATAAACAGTACTTATCACAACAGTAAAATCATCCCGAAAATGACAATATAAGTGCTGCTGTTTTATGAGCCAAACAACTTCCTATGGTAGTTGGGGTGAAGTGAAAGACAAAACACCCTTTTGACATAGCCAGGCCAGGGTTTGAACCCAAGTGCTATACTTGGATAGATTGAAACCTTCAAAACATTTTTTTGAGATTTATAGAAATGTTTTTCTATTATAAAAAATTCCTCACTGGTACACATTGCAGCTAAATCTTCTTGGCAACATCTCAGAGGAGGAGAGTATAGACAACAGCAAGTCTTCCTGTTTGCTGAATACAAATTTACTCAACACCATTGTATATATAGAACTTTGTTTTGTTTCTCACAGATAGTCATAATACCTTCAATGGCAGTCAGTTTTTTGGATGTCACAGGTCATACATCTATAGCAGATGGCCTCCATTATCTTTTTTGTGTCATCGATCCTCCTTATGTGTTCATACAGATAATTTACTACATCAATAAGGTAAGACAGACATGTGAAATGTGTGTGTACTTAAAAAAAATCCACTCTGCTTCTGACATCCTCCATGCATTTATAATTATATGATGTTGAATAAACTTAATAAACTCAGATAGAGGTGCATGCATTATAATTGTTCTATTACAATAGGTTTACCTGATGTCTGTGGTATTACAAGGACCAAATGTGTCAATACCAATCTCTGCTTATTTCACCTGGGATAGCAATATACTTATTATTTTCCTGCCAGTAAGTCTGCTCCTTTATGCTATATCATATGTTTATTATAATAATGTGGATAAAATAATCAGTTTCCGTTTTACACAATGTTTGTGTTCACAAATAATTAACTAAACACCTTCCGTGTTTTGGAACAATTGTCCAGATACGCCTAGAGAATATTATCAGTCATATTGGCGTGATGTTTTTCATGAATTGATCGATCGTTGAAACTAAAGTTATTATTTTTTCTACTCTTAAAGGAATTGTTACACTTACACTGAAACAGATTCTAAATCAGCTTTTCCTTCATGTTTATATCTTGTCTGTATTAAGCAGATCACATGATGTGTATCGAGGTCTAATATGAAGTTTACATTAATTGCATAAGAAATTAAGGTCATGGTGTCTGGGGTCATGTACTAGTCCATTTATTTATGGTACTGAAGCATCAGAAACTGAGAATTTTAAATACATTTTTAAAAACCTCAGATAACTCAGTAATGAAGAGTTGAAGATATCCCACTTTTTTCTTACGTGCTGTGTCACTTCCCATTTGATGGTTGTTTACTATATTCAGACACCAGTTATTTCATTTTTATATGTATCATAGTGTTGTACTGCCACATGGCAAATCAAATTGCCATCTTGGCATAAATTATCTCTGCACATCTATGACTTATTCACATAGTAAATTTACTATGAATTAAACTGAACGAAAAACTGTGAGCTATGTGAATATAAATATATATCAGCAACTTATATTTAATGCGACACTTAATTATATACCATGTACTGCTTGTGGTTTACCTTCTTCCCATGCTAAACTATTAAATATATCCGATTTTACCTCAAAACAGATTACCTCCCAGCACCCATAAAGTGAAATTAAAGACGGTTTTGAAACATGATCATTTTGAATCGTCTGATTTATTCTTAATTATTTAATTACTTATGAGAGAGGATGGTGTAAAGTGATATTAGCCTGTTGCTTGTTTCATCTGATTCAAATGTCAGCTCTGTAGTGCTCGTTTCCATTTTGTGGTTCTTGTTCTAATCAACGACTTTATTTATATTTCAAGCCTTTTGTCCATATACCATTACTTGTGCTGTTGATACATTACCTGGAGACAAGACGCATTTGTTGCAAGACTAACCAATCTGAATTAAAGAAGGAGAGAGTTCTAATAAATTACACACAACTACAGGAAAACTTGCATGGGGAGGATACAGATGTGCAAGAAGAGCGTGATAGGGTGAAGCGACTAGTACTGGAACAGCCACCAAGTAATACCAGCGTAAGTCACCTCACACTCTGTCAATGTTATTTCAAAGTGTCTGTAATCATTTTGTGAAAACTTTATTTTTGAATTGGATGCTGTACCTAAACTTTTTTATATATTATTGTTGTTGTTATTGCTGTTATTGCTGTTGTAATCATCATTGTTGTTTTTAAATATTTTGTTTTATTATTTTTAGTATTGTTATTATTTTTATTGTCGTGTGTGTGTGTGTGTGTGTGTGTGTGTGTGTGTGTGTGTGTGTGTGTGTGTGTGTGTGTGTTATTTGCATCTGTTGTTCAGCAAGAAGTTTGGAAAGAGATTGTGATTTTAGTAAACTGATTGCTGCTTAATGTTTTATGTCCTCTGGAATATCAGAGTTAGATCTTTATCACCTGGTAACTTATATAGAAGGATTGTTGTAATCAGAAACATTTGGATACTTTGTGTATCATTCCCTAAAATAGGATTTCAGATCCATACTTTTGATATTTGAATATCTGAATGATGTTTCCTTCTTACCACTTAAACCACTAGAGCACAGGGTTGATATGTTTTGATCATATCTTGATAAACCAAACCAAACTTAATTATGTCTTGTATCACAACCAGAGTTAACTTCTCATCTTAATGGTGTGCGTAAAGTTTGATAACTCTGTGTAAATGAATATTTCTCACCTTGCCTTGGATACAAATATTCTTTAATCTTCTTTATCACTTTATTTAAACAGGTACCAGCTGTTGCGGTAGATAGCATATCAAAGGTTTATGTTGGCAGTAAGTCCATATCTCCATGCAGCAGTAGAGAGCCATGCATAAAACATGCTGTAAATAATTTAAGCTTCTCCGTCAACAAAGGTGAGGTTTTCGGCTTACTCGGACCAAATGGTGCAGGAAAGTCAACGACCATCAACATGATTACAGCTCAGACTGCATCCTCCAGAGGAAAGGTGAGTTATATTTCTTTTAGTGCACAGCATATTAATACAAATAAAAACGGATAATTTATATGACATAAAAACCTTTCAGTGAGTGGTCAGTACTTTTCTGTGGTTTACTAAGGAGAATGCATCATACGACTAAGATTTAAATCTAACAACACTGTTAACACATGTTAATGACAGCTATTTTAAGTTGTTGTAGGCCTCTTTTTTCAAACATCAAATAAGGTAACACAAGCTGTGAATTAAGCAGAAATTAAGAAAAAAATTCAAATATTATTCCTTACAATTAGGTTATCCAATTAGTTGCTGAGTTTTTAAAAACTTTAAAATTTTTAACTATTTTTATGTTTTATGACATTTTTTAAAGTAATTTCTTCCTACATTTTTCATGTAAGTGATATTTATATACTGTTCAGGATGGAGTGTGATTTTGTAAGCCATTTTTTACTAAGTAAGCTAAATAAATTGTGTTAGCATGTTATTATAAGATTGGTTTCATCTTTTAAAAATCTTTATTGAAACTAGGTTAAGTATGTTTATCAAGTACCAGATCAAAGGTATTGAAATCTTCCTTCCAACTTATATATATATATATATATATATATATATATATATATATATGGATATTCCTCACAAATGTGTAACCTGCAAATTGAAAAAGACTTTCATATTTACCCTATATATTTGTCCACAATCAAATAATTATCTTTAAGATTGGATAAAATCATCGAATGAACTAATTAATTCAAAATAATCATAAAAATTTATGTTGTTATTAACGCATGTTATTTCACAGTAACTTATCCTGCTTTTGCATGGGAAAAGGCAGATCACTTCATATCTTAATTGCAAAAAGTGATAATGTGTTAAATCAAATGCTTCAATAAAACACAAAATTTCTATTAAAAAAAACCTGTGTGTGTGTGTGTGTGTGTGTGTGTGTGGAATAATTTGTTCTATATGCATACAAGATTGTTAATAAATTACACTAGCCAGTAGAAACACATGGAAAAGTAAAAATATAAACTGATACTTACAAGCCAGTATAAGAAACCATACAAGACAAATATTAAGAATTAAATTAATTATCACATTTTGATGATATAGCAAAACAGAAGATATTTTAATAACTATTTGTGAAGGAATATAACGTGGATGAAAACACATAGAGCATTTATGTTTTAAGAATAAGTAATGTGGAGTATTTCCCACATTTATATAGAGAAGTTGGAATAAAAATGGACTTTATATAGTCATAGTCAGCCATTTTGTTTATTACTGCGGAAGCTAATGCCAAAGAAATTTTAGTAATTTTGTGAGGTTACATTTAACATATCTTGACTTTTAGTAACTCCATGTCAAGGTTGAATGCTAAGGCATGTTAATTAGCCAGAGATGAGTGCATGACTGTGTTGCAGAAGAGGAATGATTCTACAATTTGTTTGAATGGATAGTTATTCCTAAATTAGGAGAAAATGTCATTTATTTGTTTGTTGAATAAGTTATGAAAAAATCATGAGCTTTAACATACACTGCTGCCAAGAAGAATTGCCTTTAGTGAAAAGTAAACAGAACTATAACAATTGTTTTCAAGATATTACTTTATAATTGTGATTGATGGCAATTATATGGAAACCATTAATGGGATTCATTAATACTGACTTTTATCTGATTTCACAAAATAAAGATATAAAAAAGATAGTGTTCTCAAAATAATAAATTTTGGGATATCTTTCTGAAATACTTTCCTATTATATCAAGTGTTAAACATATAAAAAAGGTCAGTTCTTTAGTAGTCTCTAATGTTTTATGATAAAATCTACCGGGGTACTGAAGTGTGGCCAGGAAGAGTTGTTGTATACCAGAGAATTGACATTTCAAATTTTCAGGACTAACACAGCTATACTCACAAATCTTATAAATAATGTGTAAACGATCACCCACATATTAAATAATCCAGTTCAAAGTGCTGATTAATCAACTTTTAATGGCTTATGATCGCCAACATTTTGAAGCTAGACAGAGACCAGAAGCTCCTGAATGCTAACATCACTTCGGCGTATCCAGTTGACCTGACATCTGTAGAGCCCATACAAAAGCATGTAAACAAGCTAAATGGCATTATCTTGTTAAGATTACGTCATGAATGGCATACAACCATATGAGTTTGAGCCAGAAAGAACCCTACAAGAGGAAGTTGATTCAAAATGGCTCAGAAATTAACGCTCAAGAGAAACTATAATCCGCGTCATGTCATGTCCAATGTGATGTCAGAGCATTTTAGTTTTCTCCTTCCCAAAATTTATGTAACTGTATATAAATATGAATTAGTAGTTGCACACATAATAGAACGTTTGTGTGGTTTAAATTAGGACATGACTTGAGGTGTCAGCGAATACTGAGAATTAGATTATACCTGTCTAACACTCGACAGTGAGGGTGTTTGTCTGATATTCAGCCATATAAAACTGACCAATTGAAGATCTATAGTGAGATATTAGAACAAGCCAAATCTCCATATCAGTTTATTCACTGTTTGGGTGAATCATAATTATTTTGTGGGTTAAATGCTCTCGGTTGATATAGTTTGCATATTTTAATATGAGGTTTTTTACCACATAACCTCAAAAACTCTGTGGAATTTAAATTCTAATTCTAATAGATTTCTAAGTAGCTAAGTTTTGGCAGCATGTAAATTAAAAAAATACAGCGTAAAGAATGTATCAATTCTAGTCACAGACCACCATAATTAAAATCTAACATTCAATTTTACTGTAAAAATATATTCAGTTATCAGCATTCATGTATCATGAACTATTCTATTACTTGTTCAATCCTGGCATATTCATGCTCATGCTAATTGGTTTAAACTTTCAGATAACAGTAGGAGGTGTGGGTGTGACAGCTAGCCTTTCCTACAATCAACTAGGATATTGTCCACAACATGATGCTTTGTACGATGACATCACACTCAGGGAACATCTGGACCTTTATATAGCTCTTCGTGGTTATAGCAAGAAGATGAGACGTGCCATCATTAATTAGTATGTAAATAAGGTTACTAATGGAGACATAGTTTAGCCATATATTTGTTGAATCAGTTAGTAAATGGTATACAATCCTAGAGATGCCTCTTTTTAATCCAGGTACCAAAAGTTGTCGGGGAAGTAAACTCCTCAATCTTCATTTAGTTGTTTTCAAATCTTATTTTATTAATCTACAGAAATGGCGATAAAGGATCCTGACAGTTCTATTTTATTTTGGCCTAATTTGCCAGTTTTTTATCTTTCCTCTTGGTTACGTTTACAAATGCCAGCTGAGTGCAGCCCACATTTGGCCATTTTATGTGAGGTTGTTTTCCAAAAACAGAAATACTTCAGTAAAAAGTGTTACAATCTGCACATGGATGGTTATAATACATTATTTGGCTGTTGCCTAGTGACCGCTGATCTACTGTTATATTATTTACAGTTAAGAAGCAGTCAGTGAATGTAATCTGCTCTAACACTCACCGCTTTTAGTCATACACACAACTGACAGTATATTGGCACTAACCCCTTTTTCACGTCCAATCTGTCAGTCTTCATAATGTGCTGCTTTGATCAGAATTGTTTCCGGTTTAAATTGTTTCTATTCAAAAGAGCTTAAAGATTTCCATGCATTTTGATTTATGTGATAATACTTTGCCTATCCATGTAGAGTAAATATCTTAAATAAGTAAACAAACGGGACAAAACACACAGAAATGTTGTGATTCACTGTAAATTAATATTATAGAAGTAGAGATTAGGTGATCACCATGCTTCTATCAATTAATTCATTTTGAATTTTCTTCCAGCTATTCCCAGCTATTGCAGCTTGACGATCATTTGAACAAACACGTCTCTAAACTTTCTGGGGGGACAAAAAGGAAGGTAAATGTGCATCACTTTCTTTCTCCTTTGTGCCACATCTTTTACATCGTCCATCCCACATTCTATCAACAATTCTCTTCTCCAAATGATTCCTTCACCTCTCCATTGCCTCACACTCCTCCTCCTCCTATTTTATCATTTATTAGATGATATATTGTTACTTACAGCTCAGCTACTGTATGGCTATGATTGGAAGACCTTCTCTAGTACTTCTTGATGAACCTTCTACTGGGCTCGACCCCAAATCAAAACGCCGTCTTTGGTAATTTTGTTTGATTTAAGTATTTAAGAAGAATTTAAGACTTAAGTATGTATGTGCACACAAGAAGATACTTTATCTACTGTTACTAGTACTGGTACTACTACTACTGCTACTAATATTAATTATTAATATTTCTATTGGGTATAGCACTAAAACTAGCTAACATCATTCTTTGGTGATTTACAAATGATAAAGTTAATAACAAGACCATTCTGTTGTAGGATGGTGCAGCTGTAATGCTTTTAAATATGTGGGGTTTTTGCACACATAAATCACAAATATGTATGGATTTCTTTTCATTTGAGATATTACCAATATGAGTGAATATAGATATTTTTGATGGTTTTAAAGTGAGAAATCTTACAAAATAGTTTAAGGCTTTTATAAACTGAAGTTCAGTTACCTTATAGAAGTGATAATTACTAATCACATGGGGTCATATTTGGAATGTAAAATGCATATTTTAACCTTTTACCATGATATATGCACTTTATGTAGAACTGATATTAGAGCTCGCCTTTTGTTGTCCCATAGATTTTACATGCGAAACAGAAAGAAAGTGTACGTCACAAGTGGACACATAACAGACTGATCTAGTTTATTATCTTATCTCCTATTCAGGGATGCAGTAAATCAGACTTTTTCTCAGAGGGAGAAGGCAGCCATACTTACGACTCATTATATGGAAGAAGCTGATGCCTTGTGTACACGAATTGCTATCATGATTAATGGACAGATGGTGTAAGGAGTATGAGTTCTCATTATACAATAGCTTAGAGAAAGAAGATCATTTCTTTATCTATGTATCTCTCTGTTTGTCTCTCACTCTTTATGTCAGTCTCTAAGTATTGGATTGTCTTTATATTTAGGTACAGCTGTCTATATTTTGTTGTTTACCTGTTTGTTTGTGAGTGTGCGTGTGTGTGAGTGTGTGTGTGTGCATGTGTGTGCATGCAGAGAAATAAAACATTTTAAGTATATTTAAATACCTATTCTATTATCATCTCGCCGTAATTGTTTCCCTTTAACCTGACAACAGTTGTCTTGGCTCAGCTCAGCATCTAAAGAACAAATACGGCAGTGGCTACATGTTGGAAGTGAAGCTGTCCAGGTCAAACAACCAGAGAAGCAACGCTCTACATCAGTACATAACCACATTAATACCGGGAGCAGAGAGGGCAGAGCACTTCGCAGAGAGAGCTACCTACAGAATATCGCAGTCGGCTATCTGCTCAATAGCTGAGATCTTCAAGTCGTTACAACAAAGTACGTCTAGACTACACACAGTAACAGCCGTCATCTCTCTGTGTTGTTATTTAAAGTATCCAGCTAGACCAGGACATAACTGTTTTCTAAAAGTTGAATGATGGTAATCTAAAACTCAGCGACCAAACATAAATTGGAACAAGAACAGATTCTGCTGTGTGTTTTCTTTACCTGTTTCTATTTATTCCATCATCGCTAGTAAAAGTTGTAAACTGTGGTCCGCTTTAAGTGAGGGCTGGGTTAGTGTCTCAAAGGCGGCAGTGTTTGGGTTGCACCTTATTTATTGTTGTTTTGGGGGTTATTCTTCTGAACTTCAGCATCTTCTGTAATTCAAAACAGACCTAGTTCTGAGACTGTCAGATTATGGGAGTCCATTTGAGAAGATCCAGACTATGGGGAGTCCGTCATGAACAACATTTGAAAAGATCCAGTCTATGGGGAGTCCATCATGTACAACATTTGAAAAGATCCAGACTATGGGGAGTCCGTCATGTACAACATTTGAAAAGATCCAGACTATGGGGGGTCCGTCATGTACAACATTTGAATAGATCCAGACTATGGGGAGTCCGTCATGTACGACATTTGAATAGATCCAGACTATGGGGAGTCCATCATGTACGACATTTGAATAGATCCCTTTCTTCTTCTGTTTACTAAACAGTGACGTGTCTGTAAATGACTAATTGTCTTATTTTTGTTTTATTGATTTATATTTCAGACAAAGAAACCTTGAATATAGAAGATTACAGTTTTAGTCAATCAACTCTTGAACAGGTTGGATATGCATATAACATGTTTAATTTAAATATTTGACTCGAAATGTAAATATCTTTGGGATCTCTCTCAGTGTGTGTGTGCATACATACATGGATGCGTGCAGTGATAATTCACGTCTTATAAATTAATTACGTTTCAGGTGTTCTTGAGATTTGCAAGGAGACAGTCAGATGCTAGAGATACCGATCGTGTCATTGATTTGAATGTCTCTCATCATAACCTCATAGAGCAGCGAGAATCACCAGTTTGATATCCTGAGATGCCCACAGATACTCGGACACAGAGGTACACGATGATCTGGTCCCAATATGAAACGGCCGAATTGTGATTTATCAATGAGGATATGTTGACAGCCGGAATTAATTAAGAATTTGTTTTAAGTTTGTAATGAATCAATCACAGTATTATATGTAGTACGTTACATTATGTTTTTTGCTGGCTTAAGATTGAAATGGGATGATATTTCATTAAGTGAACCTTCATATTTTATTTTGTGTGTGTGTGTTTTTTTAAACAGATTGGAACGGTTTATTTTTTATCATTTTATATTTGATCCTAGGAGCATTATATTATTCATGTGTATATGAAAGACTGGTGTTATAATATTAATTTATAATAAAGAAGTGATGTTTTGTGATCAGATTCTTGAACTTTTTAGATGCCTCAGATATTTGAATTTTCACTATTATTTTCATTTCCTTATAACTCTAGCATTGTTGAACCATACACATGATTTGATTTTTCTTAACGGGGACACCAGTGCATCATGCCACTTGAGAAATAGATGATGCCACTGCACATAAACAGGTCCAACAATAAAACTTGTGATGGCACAACAGCCAAACATAACCACATGCCATAGCTTATTTCATCATGGTATCGGTTTTGTTTACAGTGTGAACTAGTCTGATATCAGTGTTAATATTGTGTTGTTTGTGTTAAGACTGGTACATTCAGATGCATAGGAGTTTATAGAATCATTGTGAAATATGGTTTGGTGCTGTGTTGTGTATGAAAGTAGAAATATTAAATTGGAAAGTCTCACTAGCTAGTAAAATTTCCAACAAATTTCTTACTAGCCCAACAAAAATCTACTAGCTATTTAAACCATATTTGTTTTTACTAGCCAAAACAAAACTGTGATGGAATCGACAGAAAACACCAAATCATAAATTTGTGTATAATTGATGTTTTACGGCCACTTTTGTGCACATGGTAGGCTAAATGGGGCGAGTGACTTCCAAAGGTAATGAAGTGAAGTCAAAGATGAAAATCAGCTATGACCATGCCGAGATTTGAACTCGGGTGGTAGTGATATTTGGTCCAATGCCCTACCAATTAGATAACGGAGGCCATAAATACAATAATTATCTAACACATTACAAGTATGTAATAATCAACAGTTCATAGTTCATCCAGTAATAAATTATTGGTCATGTCCACAATCTGGTCAGGAATTTTCTTCTTGTGGCTGTTGAGGTGATAAGGGAAGCCCACTTTTTGTTTAAATACAAAATTAAGCACAAAATAGCAAACAAAGACAATAATAATTCATACACAGAGGATCAAGGAAGAAATTAAGTTACCAAAAACTGCATATAGTATGAAAACAGTTAATATGATATATGGAATCCATATTTATGTCATAATATTAACATAAAATGGAAAGAGAAAAAACAGTGATCAAACAAATAAAAGGGACAGAAATCCACCATATAAATAAGACCATGTGCATGTAAACAAAGACAACTGGCCAATCAGGAGAATTTCAGTCAGGTGACCATCATAATGAAAATGGCTGTTTACCAGCCAAGATCACCAGCTCACCAAAATCTCTCCCATCCTTCAAACGTGTTTCTTAAATTCACTAAATATGTATAAGTATGACATACGAAATAGTTACAGCAGTAGATTTTAGCATTATTTCAGATCTGGAAACTATCAGCTGATAAACATTTGTCGTTTATCATGACCCATTTTCTGCTGAAAATCAGTAAAAAATCCAGTCTACAATTGGGAACAGTACGTTTTAGCGACCGTTGATGAGGTATCGGCGCGGGTGTTTTAAACTATGATACTTTTCCACCGCGAAGAGCTCCAAAACAGCGGAAATTCATTCTGCGGAAAACGAACTTGAGACTACCCCGTATCTTGCCTCACTAGCCCGAAGACAAAATCTACACGCCCCGGACGTCCCAGCTACCGATTTTTCCGTCCCTGATTTCATGGAAAGTAGTATTTCCATTCATAAATTTCTTCCACCAACTTAAAAAAAACTGATGGTGGCTTGGACATATTTTGTCCAATGAACACGAGACCAGGGTTGGCACATATCCCCGAACACCCTTAAATTTGGTAATTTTGTTCAAGGTTACTGGTACCCAAAAACCCTTGAATATTGTCCATTTTCAGATATAAACCATTGAAAACTCTTGAAAATTTTGTTGTTTCTGAATTCTTTTAATAATCATGTCTGGCCAACATAATTATATAATATATGCCTAAGTAATTTCGTTTTCATTTCGGAAAATTCAAATTTTTATTACACCTAACCACCCATAATTTAAAAGTTAGCTTACACTAATATTCCCTGTTAAATATGGCATCTGTGTGTGAAATGCTCCCGTTTTATCAAGCCTTAAAATACTTTTTTCTTCAGATTAATACACAATTGTGATAATATTCATCCCAGATTGTGTTTTAGTTAATGATTTGTTGTATGCCTACAAACTGAAGTATGAGTCCAGTCAAAATACGATAAAAAGAGCTAACCCACCACTAATTTCAATAGTAAAAAGTTGTGCTTTTCTGAAAGCTTATAATCTACTGAATAACTTACCATGTTTATAGTGAAATGAGTGGAACATTATTTATTTTTATATTGAATATTTTGACCATTTCACTTTTAGAACGATTTGATGCAATCTAGAAATTGACATAACTCTAGGTGTCTATGTACACCCTAAACGGTATCTTTATCCATGTTTTAATAGTCTATCTTTCATTAGAAGCATGTTTCAAACATCACGGGCGGACTCCTTATATCGTAATATGGGTTACCCCTTCAAGCAACGTGTCGTCAGTGAAAATCAGAAATAAGCATAACTTTGCCATTTATCAATCTATAATAACAAACTTAGTGTCTTTACCAGTGTTTTCAGCATCTACCTAATATTTCCAGCATCTACCTATCATTTAAAAGCATTTCAGAAAGTCAGGGTAGTTATTTGTGGCATAAATTTGTGTACCCCTACCCGGAAGCGCAAAAATGGGTAAAAAACAATGTTTGAGAAGGACTCATCAAAAGTAATATCTTTAAACATAGATTACATGTCTCTACCAACGTTTTCTATTTCATGTGATATAAGTGCATCTTGTGTTTATCTATACCACCTCCCAGATTTTGCAGAGTCTACAAAACTTCTACGTGACTTTATATCAAACCGATAACAAGATAATAATGTATATCCGTCCAGCCTTGATATATTCAATTCCAAGATTACAACAGAACATCTCCTACTGTCGCTCACACTTCTACTAAGAATGTTGTTCGTGGGAAAGGATAAGAACTTGAAAGTAAGCTCCATGGTTGGGATCGATGTCCAAATGCATATTTGATAGGTACATTAGATGCCGTTAGATACCGCTGTTCCTATTTCGAAGCTCAAAGCTATGCACGGTGTTGCCGTCGTGGTACAAATATCCCGAGTTATAACCCTGGAAAATTTATTCAATAAGTTGTCGACAACGTTGATCATTCCACAGGATGGACATAATAGCCAGTGTCACACCCAAGATATATCGAGAATCCTTTATTCCAAGAGTTACTGTCCACAGAAGGTATCGCTCAAGTAGGCCATATTAATATCAGCTATTTATGTCGGCAATGTAGTGGTATGCATTCATTTCGATATGAGAAGTTACTGGTAGTTGCCTCTTGTAATGTGGATCTTTTGTAACTAAGATCCCCAAGGCCGTCTTGGACAGGAATGAAGCAGATCGTAAACCATGGGGAGCATTCTGGTTGTGTTCCTTCCAATTATAGATCTAAATCCCAGCGATCTTACGTGTATAGACTCCATTTTGCATTTTGTTTGTGATCATGCACGTCGTTATGATGTCACGCCAGACCTGACCTTCGACGAACCATGTGGTGGAAATCACTCACAATAGTCAAGAGTGAGCCAGTGAACAGTAAACTCTGTTCAGTTGTCCTTTGATTAGGTGGCTTTCACAATCTCATGAGTTTTCTTTGATGCATTGGGCACATGATGACTGGTTCCAGTCTAAAAGAACTACTAGAGCTTGTCTTCGCAAGCAACACTACATCCCACATGATTAGTGTTAAAGCTGTGCCCCGTGCAATACGAGGACACCTCATTGATACAGCTCTCAATGCCATGGATACATCGCAGGCCTTTCAGGTGGATGTAAAACACATAAGTAATCCTGCCGAAGTCGAGGTGACTCTTCCCAGTGAACCTGAGGAAGTTGACGTTCTGTACGATAGACTGGTCGATGGTACATTTTCTGCAGCTGATATAGAATCGTTCCAAGTCCTTAATGCCATTGACAAAAGAGTGCAGACAGTGAGCGATTCAATGACAGAACAACAGACTGCTCAACTGTGGATCTTTTTTTGTGATGATTTATTCTTGGAACATGAAGTTATTCACCATTCACTTCGGTTCCTATTTTAATTCCAATGGAACTGTTGGCCGTTAATTTGGTTTTCATAGCACTGATATGTGGATATTAGAGCTTAAGATACTGTACTGCTCATTACAGCAGGCGTGTCTAAAAGATGAATCAGTGGCATCACTACCTCTTGAGTTACCCTAGGCTGTGGTGGTTGTGAACAATATTTGATCAGACCGACATCTATAACAGGCCTTAACTCTGTTAACGGTTGTTCCCTGTCTATTTTGTCTGGTCCAATGGTGAGAGGACGTTTGTTTTCCATCATATCATTAATCTGTTTCTGCTGTTCAACTTGTTTCTGCAGCAATTCAAGCACGTTTGGGTTTTGGCCATTTTCTTCTGTCACAGTAACACGAACAGATTTTGACGATGTACCCCGCTGATGGTGCTCCTAACCACTCGATGGCTCGATCTTTTCATATCGAAAAAAAAATTTAAGAATTGGCATCCGTATTTAAGCGCCTAATCTCCCTCTTCAAAACTGTACCTTGAACAGCCTCTCGAAGCTGATCTTTGAGAGCTGTAGTTTTCCCTGTTTCCAATGAAGGGTCTAATCTACACATCCCGTTATCTAGTTTTACCAGTTCTAGTGAACGCTCCAGAAGATTATGTTTCTCCTGTTGACGATATGTATAAAATGTTTGTTGTATAGTTGAAAGTTCCTAAGCAGACTCCGTTATCGGTTGACCTCGGCCTAAAATCTCCCGTCTAGCCGGTCCAGCAAGATTATTAAGAACAAATACTGCCTGTTCTCCCTGCTTTATTCGTCTCAATTCAGTTTGTGACCATTTGTGATCTATCCATTCTTCCATCTCTCTGGATCCATTGATTTCTCTGGTTTATTACGAAATCGTTCCAGTTTCTGACTGGTTGTGACACAAACTGCAGTACTAACAACAACAGCAAAAAAAACAATAATATAACAAGAAGAATTGAAGGTTATGAGAGCACGATCTACTAACTAGACAAATACAATAACGGGCGAAACATCAGAGATAGCGATCTCTTCTCCAGTGTATCAGGAAATGAGATAAAAGTTGGTATTAACCCCACTTCCGGTACCAATTTGTGACATCCGGGTGCGTTCACGAGCAGGCGATAAATAACAATAATTTATGATTTTATTGTTTATTCAATTACCTCATTCCTACAATAAGACAAAGCAATAACAACAGTTAATTCTTGGTCAACCCGTACAAAATCAAACAATTTTGTGACGTGACACAACTTTGCTAGAATTTCCCTAAAGTTAATAAACATTTCTAGAACCTTTTATTTACTGAGTGAGTTAAAACATATTATATAAAATAAGTGTCAGATAATAAAATTGCGAAACAATCATTTACAATCTAACCATATTATTTACAGATACTAGTTAATATTAAACCCAAAACTAAAGCATATATGACACAAGCGTGACGTAAAGCAAAATATTCACAAGAAAGTTGTCCGACAAATTTCCATACACGTTTCTCAGTTGCCTCCGTGGTATAGCGGTAGCGTGTTGGACCAAAGATCACTACCACCCGTGTTCGAATCTCGGCGTGGGCATATCTGAAGGTTGTTTCATCTTTGAGTTCGCTTAATTACCTTAGGAGGTTGCTCGGTCCATTTAGCCGACCATGTGCACAAAAGTGGCCTTAAAACATAAATCATCATCATCATCGTCTCAGTTGTACTCATTGACCTGAAAAGGCGAAAACTGTCTGATTTCACAGTTAATATCCATCAACCATTGTCCACGAGGTTTCTTCCATGGATCCTATGTTACACATCCACCCATTAAGGCCAAGTCGTACGAGTGTCCATGTTACGGTGACGGTTGGTGGATCTAGTGTTCACATCATCATCATCATCATCATATATCGCCTCCATCCGACTAAGAAGAGCAAGGTAAAGAGCTCGGACATTTTAGCTGAATTTGCCACTCTCATCGATGAGTTATCCTCTATATCAGATGAGGTAATCTGGGATAAACCAACAGAAACTGGAACAAACCATCTAGTGGAACTTCTACATTCTGCTAACATGGTTAAATATGTGAAAGAAAGAACCCACATATCGGGTCATATCATCGACATGGTAGTAACACGTGAGGGCTAAAATATATTCGGTAATCTACAGGTATCATCCATGTTATCTGATCACTTTGTAGTCCAGGCTGACTTACGGATGTCTCGTCCTCAAGAGAAAACTGTTTCCTACCGGAAATATAACGTAATCAACATGGACGATTTCTCTGACGAACTTCTAAAATCTCAGCTCATCACAGATTCTTCTGAGATACTGGACATATTGGTGGATCAAATAAAGATAGCTTAAAGTGTATCCTAGATAAACATGATCCGATGAAAACCAAAACCTTTGTTCATCGTCCTACTGTACCATGGTACAATTAGGCTATTCAATAGGGTTGACTGAACTACTTTTATTTTGTACTTGAGTAGAAGTAGAATTAAGCCTCTTCAAAACTAATTGAGTAGAAGTAAAATTAAACTTGTAAAAATCTATTTTAATGTAACACAAAAACTAATCTTGGGTTCACTGAACAAAGCCCTTGTTCAACTTCAGCAAAAGCTGATTTTCAAAGTTGGTGTCGCCAGTGCGAGCCGTCATTGTTATGCCCAGAACGTGGTGTTTGTTTCGAAGAACAGCCGCTTGATGAGTGGCCATGTCACGATTATCATCATCTCTGTAGATGGACTCAGTCGTCATCTTCATTCGAATGATCTGCTGCCTGGTCATCTGGTGTTTCGTCCTGCATTGCAGTCAGGCGCCGCTTGATGAAGCTCAAGCCCTTCCTCGACAAGACTCGAAACATCGTCGCCAGATATGATCACGGGTGTTGCCCCGGACCCATTTCCCCTTTCTACTTTCCTCTCCATATTCACATCTGCCATATGCACTATATAATTCAAACTGAGAGCACTGAATCCGGAATGCGAATATGCTCATGATTGGACAGTATTAATAACCCTTGTCCTGCCAAATAGATGGGCGCCTCTGTGATCTAGTTAGTAGCGCATTGAACCACAGATCACTACCACCTGCGTGAGTTCGAATCTCGGCGTGGACATATCTGAAGGTTGTTTCATTTTTAACTTCGCCCATTTAGCCTAACATGTGCACAAAAGTGTCCTTAAACCATCAATCAATCACCTGCAAAATAGATCCACCTGGTGAATAAAATATTCCGGATGGAGCGCCATCAGGCAACTTAACCTATGACAAAAAAGTAAAAAAAATATCGCGAAGTAACTGAAAGTAACGATCGAAGTAAAAGTAGCGTTACCGCAAATAAAACTACTTCGTTACAAGTAAAGTGGTTAGTTGAAATCTTACTTCGTTACTTCTAGGTACTCAAGTAGAGTAACGAAGTACGCTTACTTCATTACATGCCACCCGTGCTATTCAAGCAGCAAAACACGATAGTAGGCGAATGGAAGGATTATGGAGTATGACAGGACTCGTGGTACACCAATATATGTATAGGGAGGCTAGAAATCGAGTAGATGAAGTTGTCGAATATGGACTAAATATGGGCAATAGCTTCCGAGACACTTAACTTAGAAGCTGAGATCATCAAACGTTGCTTGAGTAGTAACTGATTTTATAAATGTCTTGTGGCAATGGTCTCAACATTGCACGAATCACGTGTACGCCTTAATATCTGAGACGCAATTGTGTTAAATTAAATCGTTTACTTCCTTTTTTGCTAATTTTGAGTTTAAAGTCTGACCAAAAGGCAACATCAATCCTAATGGATGGGGGTTGATCTATATTAGATTTGTCTTCCTACCAACTAATGCATGCTTTCTTATTACCGTAGAAGTTTAACTATGTTTTTGCAGTGCTTATAGTTGTGTGTCATAGTAATTCAGGGCCGGAAAAATCGGTGGCCCGGACGCCCGGGGCGTGTGGAGTTTGTCCTCGGGCTAGTGAATAGTCTAAAAACCACTAGGCCGGCCGGAGTTCAACAATCAATCAAGCCTATATTCAAACATGGCGGATGAAACAAATATTTTTGTCTACAAATAAATGTTTGACTCATTTCATTTGTAAATCATTCCTGCTAAAGCCCGAGAATATCAGTCAAAGCGTACATTAGTTATCTCTTCCCCCAGAAAAGGTATCATAGTTTAAAACACCCGTGCCGAGATCTCACCAACTGTCGGTAAAAAGCACTGTTCCCGATTGTAGGCTGGGTCATGATAAACGCTAAATATTTATCAGCCGATAGTATCCTGATCTGAAATAATGCCAAAATTTATTGCTGTAATCATTTAAAATGTCATATTTATAAATATTTACTGTATATAAGAACCACAATTGAAGGATGGGAGAGGGTTTTGTGGGCTGATGATCTTGGCTGGTAAATGTCCATTTTGCATTATGATGGTCACGTGACTCAAATATTCTCTCCTGATTGGTCAGTTGTCTTTGTTACAGTAAATAAAAACACATGGTCTTGTTTATATGGTGGACTTCTCTTTCCTGTTTATTTGTTTGATCACTGTGCTTCTGCATTTTATGGGGAGCCAGATATGCCGGGCATGGTGGCCCTAGTCAACTTTCTGATGACATTGAGTCAATCCGCTGCTGAGTGTGAGAAGCAGTTCTCCTCCATGAACAGCATTAAAACTTCACACAGAAACTCCCTTGGCCAGGAAAATCTATATGATTTTATGCTAATTGCATGTAATGGTTCATTACCCAAAGAATTTCTCCCACGGCCTGTTGTTGATAAGTAGCTTAATTATATGTGGCAATGATGGTCGTCATCTCAATGGCCACAAGAAGAAAATTTCTAGCCAGATTATGGACATCACAGATTATTTATTACTGGATGAACTATGTTCTGTTGTATATTCAATAAAACCATGAACACATAATTATTGTCTTTGTTACACAAATTTACGATCATCTCTGTTGATTCCCGCGCAATTTTTACTAGCTAGTAATTTTTTGTTGTGCTAGTGGGTTTAAATTTTACTAGCCCAGGGGCTAGTGAGATGTATAAATATATTTTTCTGGCCTTGTATGTCATAGTATGAGTTGTGTCGTTGGTGATCTTGCAGTATATTAACATTTATAATGAATCACGCGCCCACTAAGTACAGCACATCATGGCTTATACTCCTCGTGTTGATGCTAATGTTTACAGGAGTGGTGCAAGAGAGGACACGCATGATGACTCATGCCTACTGCAGATTCTGTGATACTGAGATAGTGTGACAATGCTGGTTAACAACAACAATTGAACCACGAGAAGAAAGATATTTACAACCAAAGCATCAAATACCTTCAGGATGATATACAAAGCAAGTTGTTCTTCTCAGCCAGTTCAACAAGTATGAGCAAAGATCCAAGTTCAACAAATATACTGGTTGCCGAAGATCGTGAACTATAAGTACAGTCTATGCACTGTTAATCACCTTCCAAAATATGTTTCCAGTCAGTAAAATTGCAACCAGCTTCAGTTTAAGTAGGACAACTGCATCATACAAGATCAGCCAAGGACTTGTTCCATGCGATAAGAAAACCATTGTTGAGGATTTGGTGAAGTTGGACCTGCCATTAAGCATGCATTTTGATGAAACAAGCACAGCACAAGTCAAGAAGCGGATGGACTTAATTCTCCATTATTGGTTAAATCAGTGGTTGAACGACCTCATGCTTCCCCCATTAAGGTTTATAATGTCACTTTGGGACTTTAGTACATTAACTATGGTAAGCATGTGCATTATAGATGCTTATTGTAGAACGTGAATTTGGTTAAACTACAAAGAAGTTATTAACAGAAAACGATATAAAAAGTTGATGTGTGAACTGTCTTGAAAATGTCTGATGATGTAAATAAATGATAACAAAAAAACGATGGCTAACTCTCGGGACGATGTATAATGTCATAGGTCTTCTGATTAGAATGTTAACAAGTGACAACAATGGAAACTTTTGGTGTGAATGCTCCTCAAATTTTGTCATAATATAAAAACTACTTTCTTTCGATGTTCTATCTACTGAACAATTCACGTGAAATAGGGATCTACCACGTAAAGGAACCCAATCTTAATTTATCAGTATATATATATGTAGAGAGAGAGAGAGAGAGAGAGAGGGGAGAGAGTTAGTTATACAACAACAAAAATAAATATCCTCTTAAAAACCTGTTGAACTTGGAACGTTTAATGGAAGTGTTTTGTCAAAGATTATTACCACTATAGGTAATAACTTTTTTCATTAACTGATACACCCAAGAACGGCAAGTCCAGTGACATTTAAAATAAATTCTCTTCACTCTGACAATAAAGGTTAGACATCGTAGCTGACAATTAAACATTTTTGAGGAAACTATTTGCTGGATAATATTCAATTAGATATCATCAACAATCCTAACAAAGTGTTACTGTACGAGGGAACTAGACAGTACAATCCTTTACAGACAATCACTTCAAATGATTAACTACAGGCCATATAAAAGTTGTACAAAATCTATATTTAAAAATGAAGAGCTCTTGGCAACATTCATGTCTAGCATAATGCATTCAAGTCCCAGTCTAGCAATGTCAGAGGGGCATTTCATTCTTCACTTCTTTTTTTAGACCACTTTGCTCATTTCGTTTATCACACGCAGGAAAGCATAGCCGTAAAACAGCAAAATTCTATTCTATAATATTAAATGTGAAAGTTTGTATATTAACTTAAATGACACAATTAACGTATTTCCTGAGCTTTCAAGGACGTCATACTAAAATGTCATGGAACTTTGGTAATTATAATCGACAAGTAACTATTGTCTTTAATACTGGAGAATAATATATCCAGAAGGTTGGCATTTTGTGTGTAAGGATTGTTGACAACTTTATTGTATAATAAAAAAAATTGGCTGTTGATGTATGGATATTTTCAAATGTTTAATGAATTTCGAAATACATCAACAAACCCGAGCTTTTCATTAAATTTCAATTGTCCACATGCACCATTGCTTTCATTATAAGATGCCACCATATTCAAGAATTCTAATAATTCAGTGTTATTAAAATCAAAAGGTATTCATCAGATATTCATCCAAAGCATGTGGTCACAGTTTATGGAAGAAGTTGTGTAACCACATTCAGCTGCAACCAGGGTTGGCATGTTTCTGACAAGAGGGTAAAAACCACGGTTTTTACCGTCCCATCAGAAATACCTTTCTGATATGTAAAACGTCAGAAACTAATACTTTAAAATGTTTTAAAGGCATCAAATAACTGAAAAAGACTCAGCTGTGCTATTGTACTTTATGTATGTAATATACAATTGTTTAAATGTTCTCTTCATTTGGTCTGATTCACACTAAGTTAAGAAATAGACTTGGAAACAAGTTAGCAAGTAAGTAAGTGTTTTGTTACAGAATGTTGCAAGGCAATTTTTATCTTGAATATTAAGGTATGACAAAAGACTTGAGGGTTAAATTAAATGTGAATATAAGGTTTGAAAAATTGGCACGACATAATCAGTTTTGCAGGGTCCCCATATCTACCTGATTCTCTCTCTCTCTCTCTCTCTATATATATATATATATGAAAATGTGCTGTGTTATGCAAATTATAAGAAATGTCTTCTTCGGTTTAGTTTGAAATGCCTTGGAACATATTGTATTGATTTAATTACAAATATTATTATTACCGGTACTATTATTTATTTAAGGTTTCCAACATTTCTTGATTTACTAAGTTTATAACTGTATTCTGATAAGAACAGAATCTGAACACTACCATTTATAAATAATGCAGAAAAGGGATATGGAAAGTACATGATTAAAAAAAAACATATTCATGCACGAATGAAATTATCACACAGGAGTTGATACAGACACGTTCAATCACAACTTAGGTGGGGATGTTTATTCAGTACTCTCTTAACATTTGTATTAATTCATTGACAAATAAAAGTGAACTGCAGTGTTCACTAATTTTGTCGCAGCAGCATTAAACATCATTAAGTTTAAAATATTTTTAATGTATCTTCATCTCTTCAGAAATCAGTTTAATATTTCTTATATCAACGGAGCAAAATGACGTCACTTATTGTCTATGAAATTGAATACTTCAACCTGTATTTGGAAATAGAAAAGATATCCATATTTTGGCCTTTTGGACATAAAAACATTCTAAAATGAGGAATAAAAACAACTGTGACACATGAATTATGCACACAAATAAGGTTGTGACACTGACTTTCACTTCCCAAAAACAGTGATATGAATTTAACATAAGACAGCTGCCTGATTGTCTTATATTAATACACAAACCCTGAGACATACAGCTTTAATATAAAACACACACATATGCATACACAAACACGCACATACACTGTAATATAGGCAACAGTGTTAAACAGTTCTTGAGAAATAAAACAGAAAGCTGACCTCTGGATTCATATAAAATGTCACACACAAACGCATACAACTAAATATCATAACCAGCAAGTTAAATATTTGGATACTACTAACAAGTTATTTATGCACAGAAAGCATTTCATTCTGTGATTTAAAATCTACAAAATACAAACAATAAAATTCCCAATTATTTCCCCCATGTAAACTACGTCATCAACAAAGGACTTATTATTATTAGAGAAAAACTATCCCCCCCCCCCACAAACACACCAACAACAGCTAGAAATGACTCAAATAAAAAGACAACTAAACTGAATGAATTCATTTATAATTCAAAACATACATTATAAGTACCCATAACCTAAACCTACCATCAATGTCTTGTATAATAGTGATCCCTGATAATACACAATATATAAATTGTTTACTATCTGGCTGTACACAATAGATATTACATCCCACAACCAACTGTTGCTTATTAAATAAAATATAGCCAATATTATGTTAAATAACAGACTAAATACAAAAATATGATGACGATAATTTCTTTTAGGAGCCACTCTGCTGAAATCTGAAATGACAAAAGAAAACGTTTATATTAATAACCTAATTCAGGTTCATAAACATTTTGACATCTCAGATTCCAGGACTTTCCAATGTCAAATTCAAGGACCTTTTCAATGAATTTGCAAACTTTTAACGCACAAAAATACACCCATATTTCGGAAGAAGTTGTAATGACTGAATTCCTGTATGCTTATGATTAGAAATATAGATCCATATGTCCAAATTCTAGGACTTACAAGGACCTCTACAAAAATTCCAGGACTTTCCAGGCCTGGAATCCAAATTTTCTAATTTCAGGTTTTCAAGGACCTGGGAAAACCGTGTAATTTTTGCTACATCTTTCAAGTTGATTTCGTACAAAGAACAAATTGTAATTTCAAAGTATAATACAGATCTCCATTAGTTTCAAAAGTGCACAATTAAATGTAATGTAATCCTCAAATGAGTTTCTGAGCCAACAAGTGTATGGCATAAAAAGGTGAAATCATCTTACTTGTATTATTTAGCTGAGCTGGTACAGTAGTATGCGATAAGACACCACCGTGATCCACAACACTGTGTGATGTTGTATCTACAGGACAAATAGATGTATCTCCAGAAGTTCTGCTGGCATGTGTTCTTGTCTCTTCTGAGATCTGATCATCAGAATCTGAACACGGATTTCTAGGCTCACTGAACAAAGATCCCCTAATGGGATAAACAGAGCAAACGTATCTGACTCATAACACTTTATCTTCGGTGTTGTAACAGCAATTTAATTTCACTCATAATAAAAATTATATTCATTGGATTTGGGGACTGAAGATAATTAACAACAACTTTCAGCATTAGCTTCTAATAACGTACGACACTAATTAAATAAGAATTAGTTGTTCTGCTCCGTGTTGTACAGCACCATATATATTTCACATTTAGAACACACTATTCTATCCCCTGTATGTTTTAAATGCAAATAAAATAAGGACTCTAAATAAATTGTTCAAACCAATCCCTAACATATGTGATATTAGCAGAACTTATATAATACAGTAAAAATTATATTATGATTCATTTGATCTTGATATATGTGTCTGAACATATTCCAAAAACATTAAAATGAAGATAAAATCATCAAAATAAAAGCATTATTGTGGACTTGCTAATCAAATGAAACCAATATCTAACAAACTTTATTTTAAGTCTCATTTTGCCTTATTTATATTTTAAATTCTTCCCTATGTCAATTTTTGTATTGTAATAAATGTTGACATTATTTTTACACTTAACTGGATCTGTCTATCTGGACTCAATAACTAGCGGTCAGGATGATGTCATTTGTTTTAGCTAACACTGAATGATAAAGTAGTAATTACTGGCCTGAGATGAGTGAAGACTATTTAGAGTCATCTTAGTATCTCAACACACTATAAATAATACTAACCTCTCACTGCTGACAGAGGATGCCACTCCTCCACCACCCGTCAGTGGAGCAAACAATAAAGGTTTATCTTTTAGAGTTATACCTGTCCATTTGGTACTTCCAAATACTGTAATAGAAAGAATGATTATTATACGAAGTGTATTAGTTGAAGAACTGTACAATGTCTTTATAACAAATCTTGTGCAATTAGTATTAAACAGCACATCACACACATCTATATGTACAATACATTCAAAATGCGATGCATTAAAAAAAATGCTCTCTCAGATAAGCAAATTCTTTAACTCTTTCTCTGCAAAATGATTGAGAAAAAAAACTGCAAGCATAAAATGCCACCCCTTTAATTGCATTAGATTTTTATTGCATTTAATTGCATTAGATTTGATCAGCATTCAAGTGCTGAATAAAAATCTTTCACCAATATTATGTAAGGCACATGATTTGGTTCAGTTGATAAACACATATTCAGTTGTTCTGGGTTCAGTTCTCATAGCTACAACTATAATTTCCATATAACTGAATTCACGTTCCTGCAAAAGGGTACTGGATCAATGTAAATGACCTGATCACAATGGTCTATTAGATTATTGGTTTTTATACAAATATTAGATGCTGATGTTTTTATAAATATTCTTATCGTTTGTAATAACAATCATCAAACCATAACATCAGCAGATAATGGTAAGCACAACCTAAATGTTATTAATGCATGCGATGTTAATAACAAGATTTACTTGAAATTCTAACAGCATCTCAGTGGAACTTTTAATGTGAAGGTTATTGCTCACTGTTATCTCCAGAACTAAAATCCATCGTTTTACTAGTTGTTGGACGACTTTCATCAAACATCAGTGGCCGAGGCTTGGGTAGAGAACTTGGTTTGAACTTGGCTGGAATGATGATGGGTCTCTGCTGTCTCAAAGAGAAGACCACCGGCTGTCTTTGTAAAGAGTTCTACGGAACAACATAAAAACACAACTCAGTATAACAAATCACGACATCGCATCATCCTTGCAGGAATAAAACTAAAATAGCTTACCTAGCAAGCCAAAACAAAACAGGATATTTTACACATATCTTTTATGATATTTATTGAATGATTCTGATATAGATCAAATGAAATAAAAATATTTAACTGTTCACTGAACTGTGAATTGAAAGTCTTTTATAAATGTTCTAGATAATTTATTGTGTATATAATTTTCAGCTTAACAAAGTATATTATTATTATTATTATGTATACAAATATTGTTTTTACAAAATTCTAAAAATGCTGCCTGAATTTTTATTGGCACGTGATGATATTACCGAAAAGAATCATGTCTAACTTACTGGTTGCTGACGTCTCAGATACGGAGAGGTTGAACTTGTTACAGTTGGCTCAATGGAGACTTTGTTTGTGTATGATGTAAAAATATCTGAAGCAGAAATAACATTTCATTATCCCATTATTCAAATATGATACAATATTCTGTTAGGTTTCTTACACAAACAAGTATTACAAATTTATATCACCATCTCATCTTTAGGTTACCTGGCTTGTGTCTTCTCAGTTCAGATGCAGAACCAATACTCATTGTTTCAAAATCACTAAAACAGTCCCCGTCGGAGCTGCTGCCAACATTGTCGTCTTCAGGGGCCAACAAAGAAATGTGATCATTCTCACCTGACCTGTTGGTGGTACTGGTCACTTGGTTGGCATCAGGACTTGGACGGCATCTAGTGGAAAGAGAGTGAAATATGGGGAGAACTTAAATATTTACTATAGTGTGTAGATTATATAAATCATGAGATAAATTTCTGAGTAACAAAATGGTATACAATACGTTTTTAATCTATACATGGCAGGCATGGGGTCAATTCAATTCTGAAATTGATGGGCAATTCCAAAATTGCTTAATTAAAAAAAAAAAAAGGAATTGGAATTGATAAATTTGGAATTTGCTACAAAAAACAAATTAAATCCACAAATAATTTTTTTT
The DNA here is from genome assembly GCA_025642065.1 of Paralvinella palmiformis. Lineage (NCBI taxonomy): Eukaryota > Metazoa > Annelida > Polychaeta > Terebellida > Alvinellidae > Paralvinella > Paralvinella palmiformis. The sequence goes on along the minus strand of JAODUP010000010.1, from coordinate 317,295 downwards.
ATTCAGAACTAGTTCTTCCATGACAATCCTACCTGGAATATAAACTACTCGGAGTACCTACTCATGGTAAAAAGTAGTAGGCAAAAAAGAATAGGTAAAAAAGTGAATTGGAATTGAAAAATTTGATGCGAAATTGACAATGATACATGGTAAATTTTGGGACACTTTAGCATTTACAGTAGACCAAGTGGGCCAAATAATTCCTGAATGGAATTCAAGAAGAAACACCAACACATAGCTTAAGATGTGAAACCGAGTTTTTATTTCCACAGCAAAAAATGCTATTCAACCTACTTAACCGTGCGGATTCTTCTTCTGCTTCGCTTATGGAATCTTGGAGTCATTACCGACCAGATTACCATGATTACTGTAGCCAAGGAAATAGTTAGTCTTGCCAACTGGTAGCCATATATAGAAGAACAAGATGACATGGCTGATAAAAACAAACCAAGAAGCCAAAATACACACATTGATGTATCAGCTAATTGTAACCTGAAATGAGACAAAAGGTGAACAACACAATGATAGTACATAACTATTAGTGGGAAAACACACACACACCAACACACACACAGAAATAATAAAATGCGACATGCAAGTATGATGTCATTTTCAACGCTATAAACAGTAAAAATACTACCATTACCATCAATCCAGTTAAATTCAGGCTCTTGTTTATCTCACAAACTTGTAGACTAGTTCCACTTCATAAATGTTACAATACTTACTGTTCTTTGCCAGCCATCTGTACACTGATGATGGCCGACAGTAAACCGAGTAGCACTAAGACAGGAACACGTGATGATGACAGATTCATAAATGCACGATTGAGTAAACTTGGTAGTGGTACCTCTGATCCATTATTAACATGTACGAGGAGTGACTTAACGCTGATGATACTGTATGCGAGGGAAAACACCAATGAAATCCATCGAAGTAAATGTATCAGGAAGCCCGGTGTCATAGCAGCTGTATTACTCTAGAAAAAGAAGAAATATCAGTGAGAGAAGTTAACACCGGCAAAGGAATTTCATTAATAACAAGTAGACTACAGATGAAATTTTCCCATTAGGTTTTAAGAGACAACTGTTACCTTGTCAAGAGATGCATTCATACTATCATCCTGACTGCTATTCGCTTGACATTCCATGTGCTTGTGCTGTTTTCTCAACACCCGATCTTGACGGTCCAACACGTCATAGACGTTCTGTTCACACCAACGACACAACTTGTACATTTGTTCTAGATGTCTCTTGTATGCTTCCATCTCATAGTCGAACGTAGCCTGGTGAAAAATGACAGTACAGTTAAGAAACACCATTAATTACTATAAAAACATTGTATAATATTAAATTGTTGGATTAAATCACATGAACTTGGCTAGATGATTCTCAGTCATAATACTTCGATAAGAAATCATAATTATTTGTCCACAGAATGATTATAGTTATCAGGAGATTGAAGTAGGTGTTAAATTAAATTAGCAGGTTTGTTTTCTGTTGTCTCACCTCACTGTAAGGAAGAAAATTAGCCAGCTGTCTGATCTTGAGATCTTGATTCTGTTGACAACGTAGACACAGAACATCAGACGAACTGTGAAAACTGTCAGATTGCTGAATGGGTGTCACTGGATAGTTAAACTCCTCCACAAACTGGGCAGGTATTGGCTTGTTATAATCCCCATCCTATCAGCAACATAACAAATTAATTGTCACAATAATATATAATGAAAGAAAATTAAACAGTTTCTTTAATATAATTTTTTTCAAATGTGCCCACAACTTAGCCATATGTCTTCAGTGTTTCAGTTTTGATGACAGCAAATATCTCGGTGAGTTAAATCCCTACTACACGCATTTAGTGAAATAGCTATATGAGATTAAGAGTTCCTTACTTCAGAGAATCCATTGTACTGTTCACAGCTAGGACAGTCCCAGCAGTTACGGTTTCCATAAGGTACTTTCGTATTTGCGTTACAAAACCAGCAGTTCACTGTTACAGGGAAACGTGGCCTGAAAGATGCAAAACACTTTCACGTAAAGATTACAAACAAATACAGAATATGAAAGGGAATGTAGAAATCATTCCTATAAATGGAACAATGCATCACAAAAAATAAACTGTCCTATTGTGCAAAAAGTTACAGAAATGTTTGATTGGTGATATTCATCTACCAGAAATAGTATATGCTTTTCAAATGAAAGTAGCAAATATATGGACCAGTAAATATATGTTCATAGGGGCATGTGTAAAATAAACATCTGTGAATCAATAAATCTACTTGTGTGTAATCTGTGGCAGTTGATCATGTTTCAATTATTTCAAAAACATTTGATTGGCCAGTGGCAGATTTCATGGCATTTCATGGAAAAACAATATTATGGATCGAAGGTCTGACCTTGTTATAGCCACTTCTGTGTTATAATGGTCTGCCACACTGTATCGACTGAATGCAATTATGATGAACAAGAAAAACTTTTTTATGTTCCTCATCACAAATATTTATACACTATAAGTGTTACTGTTAATACTGTGTAATAGCCGATGTATTGCCTAGCTTATAATGTGCTTTCATTTTTTGATTGCAATAGATTTTGTGTATGGAACTAAAAAAAGTGTACGAGTGTGTGAATGGTCAGTGACGTGATTTGGTAATTCGCATCCGGATTTGGTTGTCCCTGTTATAAAGATTATCCTCATTCATAGAGAACTTTTAGGTTATTCTTTAGGACAGTTGATGGTGCATTGTGCTATACAGGAAATGTCTAGACTGCGAGATAATATCCCAGTACTGTCCATGTTTGTTGAATGTTTCACTGATGCCTCAAGTGAAACAAAGCAATTATTTACTCATACATGAACTCTACACCAGGATACTGTGTCTAACAAGATATCTAGCTTATAATGTTCTTTTATTTGTTGATTGCAGTAGATTTTGCTCATTTATATAAAGATTTGATGTACAAGATGATGAAAATATAAAAAATTGAAAAAGCACAACTGCTGACCGTATGAGTGAACAGATACTACCTGGTGCACGGCCTGAAAGGTCACCAGTATTTAGTGCTCATGGAAAAATTCAGTCAACTGCTGATAATGGTTTTGGTGTAAGTTGCTTGGGTGTTATGTCCAAAGCACACAAGCTGTCTGATGCCTTGAAACTGAAACATGTTCACTAAAAATTGGACCGGAAAAGAGTGATTCATTGATTTTATGACTAGATATCCATCCAGATATATCAATGCGCCAACCATCCAATCTATCAACCAAAAGGTAAAAATGATGAATAAAGGTTTTTTTATGATTCAGAAAAGCTCATCAATGAATAAATTTGGGATATGGATGAAAAATCATTTGTCTGGAACAACGTCAAAGGGTTTTTGCAAGGAAAGGGGGCCAAGTGTGTAAATAGTAGGGTTAGTATTAGCAAGGAAAGCATTATTGTGGTTGCAACAATTAATGCAACTGAGAATGCCAGTGGTGATTGTTTGTGGGAAAACACACAAAAGCAGTTTGTCCTTTAAGCCCAAAGATGCCCCAGTTGGTTCTGTACGGTTGTGGCACGAAAAGGCCTGGACGAACTGTGATTTTGGTTCACTGATGTTCTTTTTAGAAGTTGTGGCCTTGCCCATTCAAAGCTTTTAATTGTGGATCAGCACCACAGCCATGAGGTTCTTGAATTGGCTGTCATGGAAAACATTCGCATTCTGGCCGTCCCTCTCTCAGTGACGCATCATTTACAACCATTGGTTTTTTTTTTGGTCCCCATGACTTTGAGGCATACTACAGCTGTGCTTACTCTGACTTTATGTCCACATATAATCATATCCTCCCAGTTGTGCCATGTGCTGCTATACTCAGTACAACTATACTGATCAGGCCCAGACAAATATTTCTACATCTTACTAGCCCCTTGGCTAGTAACATTTAAATACACTAGCTCAACAAATTTCTTACTAGCCCCCAAAAAATTACTAGCTATTAAAACCGTATTTCTTTTACTAGCCAAAACAAAACTGTGCTGGAATGGACTGAGAACACCAGATCATAATTTGTGTATGATTGATGTTTTATAGCCACTTTTGTGCACATGGTAGGCTAAATGGGGCGAGTGACTTCCAAAGTTAATGAAGTGAAGTCAAAGATGAAAATCAGCTATGACCATGCCGAGATTTGAACTGAGGTGGTAGTGATCTGTGGTCCAATGCCCTACCAATTAGACCAGAGAGGCCATAAAGACAATAATTATGGGTTTGTGGTTTTATTGATCCACACTAACACAATACAAGTATGTAATAATCAACAGTTCATAGTTCATCCAGTAATAAATTATTGGTCATGTCCACAGTCTGGTCAGGAATTTTCTTCTTGTGGCTGTTGAGGTGATGAGGGAAGCCCACTTTTTGTTTAAATACAAAATTAAGCACAAAATAGCAAACAAAGACAGTAATAATTCATACACAGAGGATCAAGGAAGAAATTAAGTTACCAAAAACTGCAAATAGTATGAAAACAGTTAATATGATATATGGAATCCATATTTATGTCATAATATTAACATAAAATGGAAAGAGAAAAAACAGTGATCAAACAAATAAAAGGGACAGAAATCCACCATATAAATAAGACCATGTGCATGTAAACAAAGACAACTGGCCAATCAGGAGAATTTCAGTCAGGTGACCATCATAATGAAAATGGCTGTTTACCAACCAAGATCACCAGCTCACCAAAATCTCTCCCATCCTTCAAATGTGTTTCTTAAATTCACTAAATATGTATAAAAATGACATACAAAATAGTTACAGCAGTAGATTTTAGCATTATTTCAGATCTGGAAACTATCAGCTGATAAACATTTGTCATGACCCATTTTCTGCTGAAAATCAGTCAAAAATCCAGTCTACAATTGGGAACAGTACTTTTTAGCGACCGTTGATGAGGTATCAGCGTATGACTACAGCATATATTGCCTCAAAATGCTGGTAGCCCGGCCTGGCTAGTGTTATAGACTACTCGCTAGCTTGAAGACAAAATACACACGTCCCGGGCTTCCGATTTTTCTGGCCCTGGTACTGATTACTTTGAATTGAATGTGTCTGATGTTTCTGATTCCACCGAGATCAGTATGACATTCATGATGCCACTCCCCAAATATTATTAGATTCGATGGTGAGAGGTCATTCTAAAATGGAAATGGGTATTACTACTGAAGTAGGTTTGTGTAGAGAATTTTCTGTGCCATCAACGCTGGATATATCAACCAATCTGAATGAAATATTCAATGTTTCTGATGCTAGTTAGCCACATTGGACAACCCCCACCCCAGTCTTACCAATGCATTGTTTGCTCACTAGTGAAAACGTTATCCGAGTACAGCAAGAGTTGAAGGCTCTGAAAGCATCACTGAAGGCAGAGAAGACAAAGGCTAGGCTTGCAAATATAATAAGGTAGAGATCTGCACACATTTTGAAGCAATTCATACAAGACAACACCAATTTTCAATGCTATCTGTGTCTGATTCAGATGACATGATGCTAAGTAAACCAGCCAACACAAAAACTTATATCACAAAATGTACTAACGCAAAAACCAAATGAAGTTTATCTGTAATTTGAATATATAATGTGTGAATGGTTATCTTGTAAGTAGTTTCTGCCACTTATCAGAAACTGGTTTTTGTATTTGTTCTAGTTAAGTATCATTCATTTTGATGAAAGTGTATGTGCATTAGGGTTTAGGTACACACATATTTTTAAATGCAACAAAATAGGTATTATAGACCGCAGTACAAAAAATTTAAATAAAGTTATAAATATTTAAAGTATCAAAAAGGATATTGTTTTACACAAACTTAACATGTTGTACCAATGAAGGCACAAGTAATTTGTATCCATATAAATAGTAATAAATATAATTCATTCCACAATTAGATGCAGAAACATAATGTGCCACTCTAATAACACTTATGACTGAAATGCTATTAAAATCACTAAGTATGAAGATGATAAGGCTGTGGTATATATTCCTTGTTATCATAATGCTGTAGTTATGAAATTTATAGAAAAAGTTACTATATATGGTAAAGTTTATTTGAAATACAAATTTCCGGTTAGTTGGGTAGGATGAAAGCCTACACAGATATGTTCATTTACAAGCTTACTGTTTAGAATATAATATGAACTGCGGTTATTTGTGTTATATGTGATATTCAACCTATTCTACATTTTGCGTGGCCAATAAAACGGCTAAAATATTAAGAAACAATAATTTATTCAATTAACAAACCCAGATTTGTATTTGTCATTTTCAAAATGCTTTTTCCTGCAAATGTAGGCAGAAATGAACTGGAGTCTCATCACGTGTTCACGGAAGTCGTTGTGTTTATATTTTACACATGCTCTTGTTGACATATGAAGCACTGGTACGATGGTGGTTATTGGCCAAATATCAATGGAATCGCCTCTTTCAACCAGCCACCAATCTTCTTACAGACATGGCTCTGATAGTTACCTGGGAAATTTAAATCTCACCCTCCTGCATATCGTTATTTGGGGATTGAACCATCATCCCATCAAAAAGAAGATATTTAATTTTATGTTGAAACAAAGATGGATGTTTAGTAAGTAAATCATTAGTTGCTTTGTATTTCACATGGTGAAAATAAGCTTAGGGCCTTAGGACCTTGCCACACCTAAATTTGTAAATACATTTCCACTGACAATTATTCACCCCATCATGCATAAATCATTAAATGATCAACATTTATGTCCCCTTGTCCCTGGACTTGTATTTTTACTTTTAGCCTATACATTGCCTCCAACTGTTTTCATGCACATCCTTTGTGGTTTCTGGGCTGCTATTCTCTCGTGGTAACTGGGCCGGGAACTTTTCATCAGGACTGATAACTAGGCTGGCTATCTCAAATGAGGGAGACGTATATGGTCTGTAGTTTAAGGCTTACTCTATTTAGAATGATGGCATATTTGATGGAGAAAACCCTGCCATTTGTGTGACTAGATGAAAAATATCCTGTATTTACTATAGTGACAAGGGCAGATTTCAAACCTCTTACCATTCCACATGACATACGGAAGTTTAACTCACTAGCATTTGTCTATTTACTTTACTGTTGCATGCAGTGCATTTTCAAAGTCAATAGTCACTTATAAAGTTATAGTGATCAGATGACTGACCGATGATTTCCTAACAGTGCCCGAAGTAGAATCTAACACGAACAGTGCCCGAAGTTACCAGAATGTTGCCCGACATGATGGTCATGTCTTCGCACCACCAATTTGGTCCCATAGTCATAGATCAAAGGCTACTAAGCATAGACAAATCACTAGAAGTAGAACTCGACTGGTGAACTGAAACATGCCGTATCATAACGGCAACCTCTAGATGTTTCGTTTGATATCAATAATCAAATGAACCAATATAAGTGCGTTGAGCAATTGCCCGGAAGTCGTGATAGCAAACCCATCCCACTTAAATTAGTTTAATCACAGATCTAATGATAATCATAATAATATAATCATAATGCTCATTTTAAAATAAATTCATGAATGACTCGAAAGCACAACCTACCTATAATATCTGTACAATTTTGCTGTGATGGCAGCAACACTAGAAATTCCAGCAATGCCAGCAGCTAGATAAACACCAGCATCCATATTAGCAATCGAATTAATCGGCATTACAAGCTAAATTACAAATAAAATCATAAACGCCATGCTGTTCCAACATTCAGCCACGTACCGGATATTAAGTAAAACACTCTGGGACAGAGTTTAATACATTGTTTTACATCACCGTGAGCGTCTAAGAAATTGTTGTACAAATGTGGTTATATTATATTTATGTTATTGATAAAATAATTTCAACATATTTTAAGTTTTATTGATACGGTTAAAACTACCAGATATAGTTATTATAGTACTAGACTACTATATAGCTATATCTGTGATAATAACATCGTCAGAAAAGATATTCCACTGTTTAAGTATTTTAGATCTAGTTGTTAGAAAAGGATATTCCTATGTTTATTCCTATGACTATATAATACCAACATTCTTGTGAAAGAGAAAACAGTTAGTGTTCTGCATTCTATAAACATTGATCTGTTATCCAGTAAAACCAAAGACTGTTTATGTATATTTAAACTCTCTGGTAAAACTGTTGTAAATCCACGACAGAGAATTTATATTGAATATTGTATACTGCCTAACTAGTGATGCCCAGCTAATATGTGAACTCTTCAGTAGTGTCATACAATATCCGATAATTTTATTTACATATCGCGATCATCTTTCTGTTCGATCATTACAAATATTGCAACAGCAAAGAAAATATAGTAAGAGCATGACTTGTAATATGCACAGTTGTGTGTATTTTCTCATTTAGATAAATTAAGTTGAGCGAATTATGCACATATTACATTGATTTGTTATTATTCTTTCCATAATTATTTTGTGAAGGATATCAAAATTTACTTTAATGATAAGCCACAATTATCTTAAGAATATATATATATATATATATATATATCAGTACGTATCACTATTATCTTCTTATCCACTTCGTCCCCCAGTGGGACATAAGGCTACAACAACAATGCTCCTCCACATGGTCATGTCCTTTGATCAGATGTGGCCATACTGCCAGATGTCTGGCCCACCCCGATATGGGGCTCCTTCTGGTAGTAGTTTATGTATCAGGTTTGTTTTATTTATTTTTTTACCCACGCTGAACACCAACCCCCCACCCAATCTGGAGCACCATGTGCTGAGTTTCGACTGTTCCCTGTTCTAGGACCTACCCGGCTTGGTTAAATGCATGTATGGTTGACAAATGTGAGATTACCCTAGCTTACTATAACTACATAGTAATTTTAATTTAATAGGATAAAAAAGTTAAATAACCTTAATTTATTTATGACTAGGTGGATATGATTCATGGGAATAATTAAAATTATTCGAAGTTATCTAAAGTAATAGCTTTTTCAACAAAATAACGTCATGCCGTCGATATTGATTAATATGTTGATTAAATAGGCCACTGTGAAGACAATGGTTGTAGTTAGAGGCCGCGGGTCCGTTTTTGTTAATGATCGGTTAATAAATACTACGTATTAAGTCGTAGTGTTTAGATTAGCCATTCATGGAATCGTTCCCAAACGAAAAACTTATTTGTAAAGTTAACTGTGTTGGAAAATGCTTTGTCATTATAAATGCCTGATTGATTTTGGTAGGTAGCATTGTATCCGTATTAATTTTTTTATTGATAATATTATTTAAATACGGTATTGTTAGTGAAATATTAGCCTAGGTAAGTAGTGATGGATACGAAAGGTGGATTATTTGATCGATAAATGATCTAAGACTAATCGAGTCCGTTGAGTCATCCACGCATGATCTATATCTAGATTAGTCAATTGAATTAACAGTTTTCACGGCTGTTGAACATGGGTCCCTGTTAATTTGCATAGGTAACAAAACATTCGAATGCTTAACATGATTGATTAATTTTTTTTTATAGATCTAGTATAGATCTCGTATTAAATTAATCATGGGGTGGGGGGCTATTTGTGTGTGTTAACTTTTTATTATTTTAAGAATTGTTGTGAAAATTATAGATCTAATTGAAGTGGTTGTGAAGTCAGCTGTCAAGCATTGAAAACCAATTTCTCGGCATTATAGATATGCACACCTAATGAGGTAATGTACATGTGGATGACCTCCATGGCCTGGTAGCATGGTTGGCTACAGATCTATAGTAGGTACTTTGATAAACCAGCTTAGGCCACCACAGAGTACTAATAATGCTTTTGTAAAGGCCCTAGGAAAATTTATTTTATGCATCATTACGTGATAAAGTAACTTGACGATTTTGTTCCTGAATGGTTCATGAACAAGTACATCTTTATCTGATATTTTTCTGATCTCTGTGCAAAAAGTTGTATTAGCAAGAAAATAGGTGAGTTTGATGCCGTTCGTTCATATTCCCATCGTAACCAAATGCCTTAAAAAACTATGCAAACGTGAACATTAAAGTTATATCTTCCCTCAGGAAAAATATCATACTTTAAAACACCTGTGCCGATACCTCACCAACTGTCACTAAAAAACACTGTTCCTGATTGTAGGCTGGATTTTCAGCAGAAAAAGGGTCATGATATTTATCAGCCGATAGTTTCCTGATCCAGGGTGCGCACAGGCCTGGAAAGTCCTGGAATTTTTGTAGAGGTCCTTGAAAGACCTGGAATTTGGACATATAGATCATATTTCTAATCATGAGCATACAGGAATTGAGTCGTTGCACATCTTACGAAATATGGGTGTATATTTGCGCATTAAAAGTTAGTGAATTCATTGAAAAGGTCCTTGAATTTGACATTGGCAGGTCCTGGAAAGTCCTGGAATCTGAGATGTCAAAATGTGTATGAACCCTGTAATCTGAAATAATGCCAAAATCTACTGCTCTAACCATTTCAGATGTCATATTTATAAATATTTACTGAATATAAAAACCATGCTTCAAGGATTGGAGAGATTTTGGTGGGCTGGCGATATTTGGTAGTAAACGGCCATTTGCATTATGACAGTTACGAGACCCAAATACTCTCTCCTGATTGGCCAGTTATCTTTGTTTACATTAAATAAAAGCACATGGTCTTGTTTATATGCTGGATTTCTCTGTCCCTTTCCTGTTTATTTGTTTGATTACTGTGTTTATACATATTTACGTTATTATTATGATGAGAAATCCCATGTTAAATGATCTTACTGATGTAGGCTTTGATTTTGTTCCTGGTCAGAGTACCTGTAGTCAAATGGTATATAAGATGTGTTGGCTGACATTCAGGTAGGAGAAGCAGTGGTTAAAATGATAATCTGGGCTTAAGTTGGGATGCAACATCTCCTGATGGGGCAACATATAAATGAGGTGCATGTTAACTTGCCAAATGTGCCTCCCCTTAAAGAAAGTATTAAAAATATCATGTGCAGTATCTTATGCAGCATGCTTTCACCACAATCAGATGGAGTGTCACTAGTTAGTGATCAGTCATTTAAAAATACAATAACTGACATGCCCTGCTCTCATTATTAGTTATTGGGAAGTATTGGAGGAAGAAAAAGATTACGTAGTAATAAACTTAAGTTTAGAGATATTTTAATGGGAGATTTTGATTCAGCATATACTGTTATTTTTTAATAAATATTTAATACATATCTTAATTCTTATGTAATGTAGACCTAATAACCAACTCTGTAGTCAAATGTTTTGGTCACTAAAGCGGCAATAACCAAGACAATGTAAATTAATGGTGTATGTGGTCAGTTAGTAACTAATTCTTTATTGAAAATATAAAACAATTCAGTAATTATCCTCCTTATTAGTATAAATATGCCCAGACAAAATATGTATATGGGGGCACCCTAATTTCTATGCCGCCAAACGAATGAGATACGTCCCTCTTGGGTATGAGTTGTCTTGTTACTGACGCTGCCTTCGTGAAATGCACTACTGAGTCCAACAACATTTATCCATAATTTTAAAAATCAGATAATTCTACATATAAATATTGATTTTCATTATAAAGCCATGTATAATTATCATTAACTTGTTTCACTTCTATTTTCACTCCATGACTGCATGAGTTTAAATCAAAATGACGATTGATGTCTGTTTGCATCTAGATCTAGACTAGAGTAGACTAGACAGCTGCTAACACACTGAAATATTTTCTCCCAATGACTGGATTTATTGACACTGAAATAGCACCGGCTATTAAGTCGACCCCCCAAAATAAGTGTCAAAATGTTGACATAAACTTGATAAAGTATTGGCTTAATGACCGGGACGTATGATATATATATATATATATATATATATATATCCTGATGTAATTTAATATGAATGGTCTGTGTGTGCATATAAAACAAGGGCTGGGTTAAACTAGGATTTTATGTAATTAGTCCACATATAGATATAGTTCTCATATATAACTATGAGCACACGTTTGATCTTGTATATCAGTTTACTGAACATTCATTTGATCATCTTATGATTGGAAATCAGAAGGTGACCTCCATGACGATGAGTTGCTTGTCTCTGTAGTCAGTTTTTTTTAAATTTATATAAGTGCAAAAGTGCTCTAAGAAAACTGTCGACAAGCTTCTATTAAGTTCTACATATCAAATGTACAGTGTACAAAACTAAGTTTTAGTTGCCAAAATGCATACAGCTGAGCTCATAACCATTCACCTTTGGAGCACTAGATCTGCTGTGAAAAAAATACTGTTCTTATTCATAGTCTTCAAATCCACAACCTTCTCTCCAAGAATATTGATAAACATGAATTGGTTCAAATCCCAGTCTTCTAACCAGTGTACACCTCAGTGTCATTTTAACCAATTATCTGCATGTAATAATAAAGCATTTATTAAGTGCCGTATTTCCAGCAAGCTGTTTAGGGGCATTGTACATTGTTGACTCATTCCTATGAAATACTTTATACTTTTAGGAGCATCGTACATTGATAATAATAACAAAATTAATATATATGATACTATCATAATATTAGTAGGTTTTTATGCGGCATTTAAATGGTTGCTGGGAAGACATTCCATACAGTTGCAGCTTGGTTGATGAAAGCCTGGTCTCCTGTCATCTTGAGGCGAGTCATGGGGACTACAAGAATATCCTCTAAGATTGAGTTATGTGGTCCTGCTTTTTGGTCACCATGTTCATTCTGGCTGACATGTTTTGTACTCGTTGGAGTTTATGCAATAGTTCCTTGTATTAACGAGTTGGAGTAATCCAGTCTGCAGGACAGAACAAAATGGACCAGAGCTACAACACAATCATGGACCAGATCTACAACAGAATCACCGGTTAGCACTTTTCTAGTGGACGAGATGTTTCTCAGGTGGTAATAAGCAGTAGGACAGATCTTTTGGATGTGGATGCCCAAAGTTAAGTGACAATCAAAAACAACTCCCAGATTGCTGACAGACAAGGGACGGCTGATAGCAGCTGTTGCCACCTGAATGTGTTCCAACATTAATATCTTGACTATTGAAGAGCAATGATAGTATGATTAATTCTGTCTGATCACCCTTCAACTTATTTTTAGTCATCCATGCCTAAATTTCGACTGCGCAACACTCCCATTTTTAGTTTTCTATCGGATGAAACAGAAGGGTTGAAAAGATCAAAAGACAGATAAGGTTGGATATCATCAGCATATTATAAGTGATACTCATTATTATGACTTTTGATGTTCTCCGCAAAATGTAGGGTACAAATGGGGATAAGAAGAGGGCCATGTATGGTCGGACCCTTGCAGTGTGCCAAAAGGAAGATAGACTGGAGTTGAGAGTGTATCACTGATCATCACTTTCTGGGTACGATCTGCTAAATAGGGTCTGAGCCATGTCAGAGCTATTCCTCTTATGTCTGGATACAGAACAGGCAGGACTAAGAATAACCCTTTTCCCTGTCCATAGCACTAATAAGATCATTATGGACATGTAGGCTTGTTGACTCAGTGCTATGTTATACTTTATCGGCAGCCTGCATGCTTTCTTGGGTGTCCATGGGTTGATGGGTGCTATTAGATGCCAGATTTCTTCAGTAAAGGGGTTAAAATGGCTTCCTTGAGACAAACTGGAACATTCCCCCACTAAAATCAACTTGTTCACAATATTGATAATAAAAGGGACAATAACATGGACACAAGTAGACCATGAATCCAGGCGACGAGAAGCGGAACATATTTCCTGATTACTTTCAAAATTTCATCACAAGCAGCCGGTCTAAACGTATGCAGTACAGGTTCCGATGTCAGTGTCAAATCAAGGCTTCGACCATCAGCAGTTTCGCTGTCGCATTCATGGCAGATTCTTCCAATTTCTGTCAGAAAGAACTGATTGAATCTTTCAGCAAGCTCAGTTGCCGAAGAATATGACAGCAGGGAGCAATCATCTGTTGTGTGTAGGACTCTGTTCACGATGTTAAAGAGAGTTTTCTCATTTCCTGCACGACATGACAGGTTAATGTTAAAATTTAATGTCAACCCTGGTTAAGGCATTTATTATATTTCTCTAATAAATGATCTTCTTGTCTGATGTCTTAGATTTCAGTGTTTTCAACTGATTACATCTTGGTTATGTCTCGATATTTCCACTTGATTGGTGAACTTCTGATTTGGAAATGTCACAGATTTGTTATCAAGAGATTGATGTGGATAAATTATAACTTGGTAAATTTGGCATAGTTGAAATTATGGTATAAAATACCACTGTTTTAGGTAACTGTGCAGTGTTTCATCCATAAATAAAAGACTTCAGTCTGATCACGTCTTTTCACTCAGAAGTAGCCCATTATCCGTATGTGATCGTTCAGACTGTACGAAGTAATAACAAATTATAATCCAACGTAGTTACAACATTTAGAGTACTAAAACTACATCCTACCCCACTACAGATAGGAAACAATACAATATGATGGTTACTATTATTTTATTAAGGTGATAATGTGAGCCAAACTTAGTTGAGAAGTTGTTCTTTGAACTGGTGGAAAGATGAGATTATTTTGACATTTGATTACTAGAAGTGTCTGATGCTGCTAATGTTACATCAGAGCTCCCAGTACCAATGTGTTACTGACAGAATTTTCATTTAGTATTAAAAGATCTCGAGGGTGTCATCGTATTCCGGTTGAGAAACTGGTATTTAATGTTTTTTACTAACATTTATTGTTATGATAAACAGACCTCTATGTGCCTTGATAACCAACATTTTTTGAGGTGTTCCAATGGTGCAGCAGTTAGAACACTATGTTGTAAACCTCCAAGTTGTAGGTTCGAATCCGGTGCATGGCTGTGTTTGTGGGGTTGGTTTCTCTTTGTTAGACAACCCTCGGCCATATGTCCCCAGTACTGAGACTAAACAACTCAACTAAAACACAGACAACACCAAATATTAAGTCTTCAGACATCCATCATACAAGTGTATTATTATAACTGATTCTGAATGATTTTTTAATTTTTATTGTGTGCTTATCTCATTTAATGGAGTTTTATTTCCCCGACTGGTATGTGTTATTGTACCCTCTGCCTTGGCCATCAGGTGTGTGTATGTGGGGGTTGGTGATGTGATTATATAGATGGAGATTGCATTGTATGGTGGGAAGGACTTTATTGTCTGACATAGTGTCCTATTCGCTAGTGTTTCATGTTCACTAGACTGTCTGAAGACTGGCTTGCTGTCGGCGTTTGTTTCAATCAATAAGTTCACTGATTGTGAAACATCGATCCATGAATGATATGATTCAATTTTAAAATGTTCTTCGTGTTGGCATTTAATTCACTTGGCAGGTGCTGTATTAGTATAGCTCGCCATGTCTGATACAGCCAGTAGGCTGAGCGGGATGGACACACCTGTGTGATTGATGATGGTCAGCTTGCTATCAACAGCAGCTAAAATCTACACTCTGCAGAGAATTGATAAAGACACCAACCACATCATATTAAATAGGATCTTTAGCCCTGAACAAATTAGGTATGTGGGGGTGGATTCACATTTCAGAAATCAATTGGAATAACACAAATTTTCAACTGTGAGGGTTGATATGAATTGTTGGCACATGACGCAGTGACATGACTGTGAGTTCACCTTGTTAGTTACCAATTGTAATTTCCTTATGGTAATATTGGCTAGTAATACAACAGAGAAGTTTTAATAACGTTATTTAACAAGGTATTTGTCTCAAGACTTCTTCCTTCGAATATGTTACCTGTTGTAAATTCTAAATTTATTTATAATTAATCCTTGTGGTGAAGCTGTAAACTACAGACCATATGAGTCTCCTTCATTTGAGATAGCCAGACACGTAAAATAACTGCCATTTCGGCCATTCAGCCCTTCAGAATAGTAGTATTAATACATGCTCTATCTGTGATAACATGGTTAGTCTGGTTCATGATGTGAGACCATGTTATAGGCATGCTGCATTAAATTCTGGAATTATTAACTTGATGTCAGTGGAATAAATTGGTTACCACTAAAAATTGCCATTTTATAGATTGTTTGCCATGAAGATAAAAGCAGAACTAATCATTGTTGGCTAAATGTTTTATTTTATTGACAGAACTCATTATATTATATAAGATAAATTCTGCTGCTTCACTGATTTTGGTGATGGGAGTTTGTCCAAAATGATATGAGATTATATCAACACCGTAAGACCACCATTGACACATTGTAATGTTAGACATCTATCACTGTGAAGGACTGTTAAACATTGCCGCTCTTAACAAAATCAATACATTATTAATACTAATTTGTGAAATGCTTTGCAGGAACTGGTGTATATCCAATCAATTGGTGTAATTGGAATTTATGTCCATGTTATAAGTAAAAAATAGCAAATTAGAAAAGGCTTTACAGGCACAAACCTATTATACTTTATATGTTTTATACTGTAATAATTGAATATTTTGAACATTGAAAATACACTTATTTTGTGTGCACTTTGGTAAATTTCATACTCAATGTCAAAAGCAAACAGAACCATAACATTACCATTTGTACATACTGTGCCATTTACATATTGATATATTAGCTGTTTTGCTTTACGATTGCAAACAATTCCTGGCCTATTTATAACTATAAAGAGAAAACTAATCGTGTCACAAGAGGGGGGAGGGGTTTATGACTTAAGATGCTAAGAGCTTGTTGTCAGTGAGTGTATACTGTATAGTAACTGTTTTCCAGGTTCCAGTTTTCATCCGTTATTGCTTGATTATGTTCAGATTAATTCTAAATCTGCCTTCTACAGAATTTGTTGGAGAAATGGATTAATGTAAAATGTGTAAGAAACTCTTAATGTAAGTTTCAGCAATGTAAAAATGACAAGCATGAAAATGATAAATTAATTTCCACATTATAATGTAAAAATTCCTACACCACTGTTCCTAATTAACACACACACACACACACACACATATATATATACATATATATATATATAATGCCCAGTTTCATAATATGTCCGAAACAGGTTAAATATTATGACATAGATTTTTAGGTACACTCCCACTATGTTGTCAATGTTATGTTGTACTTATTAATAGTTGTATTCATCATAGCCTATACAAGGACACTGAGTGGCCTAAATTGTGCCGATGTGTCGTTAAACAACATTCATCCATCCATAGTCTATACATGATTAAAACAGAACTAGTCTTCTGTAATATTTACAATACTGAATATTAAACTCAAACCAGAAGAACAAATGTATGATGAAAATCAGACAAAAAATGTACTTTATAATATTAATCCAGACTCAATATATCATTTTGGTTTTATGAAGCATGAAGCACAATTATTAGTTTGAAGTAAGCACCATGATTGGTTGTTTTGGCTAGAATTGGCAAAGGTTATCTAGTAAATAGCTTCATTTAACCCCTCGAATTGTTGACAAAGATGATTTACGTGATGTTTTCATGTCATATGTTGTGCTGTTTCTAATATCCAGAGGCATCTTGTTTTTGGCGATTATCAACAGACAGACTGCTTATCAGTGGTTTAATCTGCATCCATTAGAATAATAGTTTACTGTGAAAACACACAAGAGACACTTTGAGTGAGTACAGTTTATTTAGCCTAATAAATACTTACCATGTCAATAGATTGGTACATTATGAAATTGCACAAAAGTAATCTACAAGTAAATTGCAAATGCCATATTTATTCGAATAAATTCCTGTGTACGCTATTTTTGTGAGTGTGCTTACAGGTTTTTCATGTTTAGCGCACATTTGTGTGATGTGTTGTGAATGTCCTGGAAAAACTCAATTGGACCAGCTTATATATATATATATATATATATATATATATGTATATATATATATATATATATATATATATATATATTCATTGAGCTAACAGTTTGTTGTGATTCATCTGAGGTGTCTTTTATATAAGGTAATCAATCACAGAATAGGTTTAACAATACAACCACATCTGGCCTGAAGTAGACATTCTGATAATGTAATAGAATAATGCGCTCTAAACCTACAGGTTCTGTGTTCAAACCCAGCTTGTACCTTTGTTTGTTGGATATATTTCCTTAATAAGGTTTCCTTTGGCCATATATCCCAAGTGTGACCTGTGCAAAAACTAAACAACTCAGTGTCTAAACGGAACATTTCCCATTTTTGTTTTGAGCAAACATAGAAAAGATTTTGAAGTGTACAGTGAATATGTAATGTTGAAACAACGGGGGATTGTTTAGTGTGGATTTGATAGTTTTCAAAGGACCTAGAGCTAATTAGTACTTATTTGAAACATTTATTAATGTGTAAATAAAGAGCACATGGTGATCCATAAATTATGTCTTCTTTTAGCATCATCAGAATGTCATTGGTTTCTAGTTGGAAGAGTGATCACTTATTTTTCGTATCACCATCAGACAGTTTAAGCTATAATTAATTTATTAAAGCAAACATTTTGATAAAAAGAGCAATGATGCTGTGATTAATTAATAGCTGCTGGTATTTTAATGTAGTAATATTACAGAAACCTTTCCAGTTAAATTTGGCAATTTGTATACTTGATGTTTGGTTTTGATGATCTTGTTTTCCCCACAAAAATTTAAACAGAAATTGTGTCATTTTTCTCCTTCATAGTTTTGGGGTCCTGTTATTATGCTTTTTAAAACTTTTCAATTTGAGTTTGTGACGTTTTCTGTTTGGTTTGTGTGATGTGTACAGGAGCCATGTGTGGTTGTGCTTCCACTGGTATGTCAGCTGTTCCAGGGGATCAGCCTCAGTGTGCCACATCCTCGAGCATGTGGCGCAGCAAAATTTGCGATAAGCAGGGATTAGGCAATGTATGGGTAGCATCTTTAAGCGACAGTACAGCGACTGGTCACCATGGCAACCTGGAAGAAGTATCGTCTAGATCAGTGTCATTGGCTGATGGTTTGACTCATCATTGGTCAATTTCTGTTAAGTGTTAATCAAACAGGCACAAAAAACACCAATCCCTCCTGTCACCTGGCTTGTGGGGAATGACCTATCATATTGATAGATAGCATTATTGGTTAGGTAGATAGATGGCACTGAGGCATGCATTTTTTCCTATGGTAAATACAGAAAGCTAAACGCAGCTTGGTCGAACACTAGACATACACCATTTCATGGCGTCGCAATCTCTGTTCACCACATACCAAACACATGCTTTGGGAATACATAAATATTTATATATTTATAGGGATATACATTTGACACGTTCTTTCATCCTCCATCTAACTCTTAAGTGAGCCAACTGATAAATTAACGAATTTACTACACGATTTGCAGCATAATTTCTTGTAGATGGTGTTTGTTAGACAGTTGGCTTCATTCGCTGCCAATTTACACACCAGTCCTGATAAGTCTTTGGAACAGGGATGAGTGTTCTGTTTTTTGTTTTTGTTTTTCTTGTTGACTCGTCTTCTCATCTTATTACGATGTCTTTTCTTTGGATTTGACGGTTGGCGTGACTTCTTCCTCATCTTCTTTGATTTTTTATTCCCATTTCCCTTCTTCTTCTTCTTCTTATTCTTCTTCTTCAGCTTAGAATTGCCCTTTGACGATTTATTTTTGGTCCTCAGATGGGTTCCTGGGTTTTTCGTTTCTTCTATGACCGGTTGCTTTTCACCATCCAGTACGTTAATGTGATCGTTTTTTATGGTTTTCATCGGTAGTTTGTTGTTTTCCTTCTCAACATCTGGTATTTTTTCTTGTTCTGCATCATTGTCATCATCATCATCATCAGCAACAACATCATTATCATTTTCACCGTTATCAACATCAACATTATCATGGTCAATCTGATTTTCTTCACTTTCTCCACTCTGTTCTTCAGATTCGTATTTTCTTGTGTTGCTCTCCATAGTCAGGTTTACTGGTTGATTTTCTGAATACTGCTGGAAATTACTGGTAGGTGGCACCACCAACTCACTTCCTGAAATGGCAAATTGTGTTACTTACTAACTTAGACTTGACTTTAGGTTAAATATCTGTGGCGATTATAATTTGCCAGAAATATGTATTCCCAGTTTTCGGGGTTAGATTGTTCGGTTTGTGAGAGTGTTTCTTGTTTTATTAATCAGGAAAGTGTGACATCTGTTACCAGAAGACACACTTAAACTTTGTTAATATTGTTATCGCACTCAGTATTATATGTATGGAGACTAACGGCACTGCAAATGCTATTTTCTACTGAAACCAATTACCATGGCAACACTCCAAAACCATGCTTGGTACAGGTTGAAAATTTGAAAATCTATTATAGAGCAGATACATTAACAGTCATTATCATAAAATTATAGACTTATATAGGTTACATTCTATAAATTTCTAAATACAGTTTCATATACTAAAGTATTTCTATATCAATTGTCCTGAAAGTATTAATCCCAAATCACTAGACATGTTCAATGTTTGTTCATAGACCAGTTAAATAGTTCCGCCCAATTTAGAACAAGTGTCCAAATTCAAAGGGGGGTGGGGGGTCTCTAGAAAGCCTTTGTTCAGGCAACATCCAACGATTTTGTTCTATTGTATTTGGACTACTAATAATTCAGAATAAACAATACTTTGTAACAAAGGATATTCAGTGTTGATCCATTAAAAACAACTGTTATAATATATATATAAATTATATAATATATATATATGTACTTATTATTGCTTGTTCAAATATTACCTGATTTCAGCAGTTCATATCGTGATAAAATGACATCATCTTAAACTCCCTTAACCATCTACTCATCTTGGCTTCTAGTGATGTCACAATTTTGCAAAATTTCAATAGTAGTTTCTGCATTTTTGGCTGATACTAGTAGTGTGTGTTTGTGTATGTGCATTTTCATACACAAACACACAGGTAAGATAATTATTTGGATTTTATTGAATAGCACATATTTCATCTATGTTTTACCAACCTGGACATGGTTGTACCTGACAGGTACGTAATGTGGTGGGTGGCTCCAGATGATCACAGGTATATTTATTATCATCAGTAGGTTTATCACAGTAAAAATCTCTAGTTTGTTGTCCCTCACCACAGGTGACTGAACACTGTATAAAAAATAAATCATAATATTATTTAATGTCATATCATC
Organism: Paralvinella palmiformis; assembly: GCA_025642065.1. Taxonomy (NCBI): domain Eukaryota; kingdom Metazoa; phylum Annelida; class Polychaeta; order Terebellida; family Alvinellidae; genus Paralvinella; species Paralvinella palmiformis. The sequence goes on along the minus strand of JAODUP010000010.1, from coordinate 296,112 downwards.
AAACGTGTAAAGTTGGTTTAGTATCAAATGTATTTGTGTGTGTCTGGGTGTGCGTATATATATATATATATATATATATATAGTTAAACTGATTGCTTTACTTGAATGGATAAATCTATAAATAATGGGACAGCTATGTATTTTCCGACTAAATAATTTGCACCGTTTAACATTTCTAACTAGACTTTAGGTACCGCATATTGGGATTTAGCCGTAGAGTATTGTCATACCAATGTTTTGTTGTTGTTGTTGTTTTTATGATGGTGCTCTATCTCTCTAGTCTTAGAGAAGATAGAAACTGATTGCTGCTTTAATCTAAATTATTACATTATAGTTAGAGTTATGACGATAACATAATACTGATTATTTTATGATAAGCCAAAATGATAAGTTTTCAATCTGAATTTATTCCAATTTTAGACATTTCAAATGGGTGGAAATTTTCTCCATAGTGATACAAATATTTAGTTAAATTTGTAATTCTCATAGTTAAAATAAAATTAGTAGTTGTAGTGGCGAAGGTAGTGGTAGTAGTAATGCTGAGTACTAAATTATCTGTAAAACAAGTTACCCATTTATTTTTTGCAGAGATTTCTCAGACACCATTCATACCCATTAATCATTAATTTAAACAACAGTTCACAGAATCTGGCAGGAATAAACTGATCCAGAGGGCATATAACATTATGCTTTTGGCCATAAACATTAGTAATTGTACATTTGGCACTGGTGAATTAAATACAAGGATAGTGGGGCACCGTGTAAGATTATTTAACAACATTAACAACTCATTGGGAGTGATAATTGAAAAATATAATCTATCATAGATGCCAAAATGAGTGATTAACAATGATATGTAATTGGTATAAATCTCCAAACACCTTTAAATTGTTCAAATATACGCGCTTAACACAAACGATTGAGAAGTCTATAACCAGCCTAAATAATGATCTAATCAGGCTTTGTTAGCTCCACTTCAACATGGCTTGTGAAATATTCTGTGATTATACCAATGCAATGAATGTTGCTATTTAAAAGCCACTTTTGTGCACACAGTAGGTTAAATCAGGTAAGCAAATCAAAAGCTAATGAGGAGAGGTGAAAGATGAAACACCTTTTGAAGAAAGCCAGTTCGGGATTAGAACCCTGGTGCTAGTAATCTATGGCTGACTGGGCTAATGCTTAGGCCACAGAGACAGTCTAGTAGCGTATAGATAGATATCCAGACAGTCAATTGATAGTACAACTGAGTACTGAAGCACTGAGTAATGGATTGTGTTATGCAAACTTGGTAGATATCCGATGTGCATATTCGGCTCAGTTCATTGTTAACACGAAGTGACACTTATACCAAGGTCATTTAGTGGGATAACTAACCAAGTTTGATGATACTCAGTAGTAAATTCAAACCTCGTAGATACTATTCCATCACTCAGGATGTGGACAGCTTCATTCAGCTGAGACAACAAAAGATTGAGATTTGATAAATTCTCTACACTGATACTGATAGCTAAATGGATGTCTCGAATCATTCAAATCATTAGAGTACTTAAGAACTATGTCAATCTAGAATATGTTGTCAAGAGTAGTGGCCGTAAAACACCAATCATCATCATCATCACCGAGCGACCTCCAAATGTAATGAAGTTAAGTCAAAGATGAAACACCCTTCAGATATGCCCACGCCAAGATTCGAACTCAGGTGGTAGTGAGCTGTGATCCAACGCCCTACCAGTTAGACCAAGGACACACCCTTAGATATATATATATATATATATATATATATAGAGAGAGAGAGAGTTGTGTGTGTGTATGTGTGTGTGTGTGTGTGGGGAGGTGCTCACAAGTGGCAAGTTGGCTTGGGCTGTCTACCCTTCTAGGGTTAGTTCCCACACCAGTACTCTGATGTTGTGTTAAGATTACAGTAAACTGGATGTTAATGTGTTATTTTCATGGACATTGACTTGTAAAGGAAGCAACATTTTAGTGATAAAGCCCATCTGTTTCACTTTGATCAAGTGGATCTTTATGATTATTACGGAGATGTTAAACGACTTATTACATGTATTATAGCCGACATGCGCATTGCTGTATTGTTTAGCCTTAGTTCGCTGATCGCGGGAGGTATCATTAGATTGAGTTTGAAAATATCAAATTATTCTTTCCCAGTTTTAACAGATAGCTATTCTGATTCTACATTCCACATACGCCATCAATCTGTCAGTCTTGATCGACAGTTTTAATTTTGGTTTTTAATTTCGGTTTTTTTATATGTGGCTGCCATATGTCTGATGACGTAATTTACTGATTCTATAGTGAGACATCGTACAGATTGTGTTCGCCAGATGTTTTGTTTCGAGACTGATGTCGGGTAACTTCGGTGCATATTATGCGAACATTTATTGCGCATTATTAGTCACTTCTGGCAAATTGTATTTCGTTCTTGTTTAATTTAGTATTTGACGAACGTAATTAAGGTGTGGCTCATATTGTGTATTATTAATGCTGGCTTTTAAGGTCGCCTACTGCGGATGAGTTCGAGTCCTAAACGCAAACAGTAATCATTTTCCTTTCTTCTTGAAGTGCTAATTGGCGCATATTTAGGGTCTTTGAAAGATTTGATTATCATTTTCAGAAATTGCATAAGGCAGGCAAAGTTTGCTGAAAGAAGCATACACATAAAGCAGGTACTCCAAACTGATTTTTGAAGTTCGACAGATGTACCAACTGTTGATTGTATTGGATAGATCTTTTTATTCTGATTCTAATGATATAAAGTTCATCAATATAAGTTCAATAGTTCCAGAGATATGAACAATCTATGGATTGTCGATGTGGTTAAAATGGCCAAAATGTAAAATTTCTCTCACTTGCGTACTTACTTACATGGTAAAAACGTTAATTTGAGGAAATTTCACAACTCTGTTTCTTAACTCCCATGACAGCTACAGAAATGATTTTGGTATCATTGATAAAGTGTGTTCAACACTGTCGGCAAACGGTCACCATGACCAGGAACAGTTGTTATGTCTATTCAGTTTCGGGTCATTTTATTTTGGAGTGCAATCCTTTGTGCTCCATATTTGTTTACAGTCGGATCAGACCTTAATCCTTGTTGCTGTCATAGAGTTGTAGAGGTCTACTGTAATATGTCGAAGTGGGATAGCTGTGTAGTATAAGAGATTACCATTAGACTGGGCACCTTACTGGAGCAGACTAGATATTGGCTGGAGATGACATGATTATAGGCTGGAGATAACGCACCAGTGGGTCATCGTACGTTCCTATCGGTGCCTCAATCCTTTAATGGCGACACTGGACATGTACTGATTGATTGATTATTTCGCCGAGCAACACATTTACGTCCTGTTAACGCTAATAGCTCGAATGTGGCTGAGTTGTCTGGTTTAGAAATCTCTAAACATGAACAGTCGGGTTTGTGATAGATAATGTGATTGTGAGAAGACAATTTGTGTTATTTTTGGGTGCTCTAGTCTAACAGTGATAACATCTTCTTATAATGAAGCGTAGTTTCTTTCGCAGTATATGGTTTTACCATATCATACGGTATTACCAATGTGCTTGACCAAACAACATGAATAATAATAATAATAATGCGTAATATTCATATTATGGCTTGTTTGTTTGTAACAATTGCCGTAAAGCTCTTATCTACATTGGCGAATGGAAATATGATAGCTGGTGGTTAGAATTGTTTTGAGTATAGTAGTGCATCTGATAGGGAATAAATTAATTGTTTGTTACGTTATATTTACTTCGAAATGTTAAATTTCTTTTCCCGTCACCTTGAAGGTGCTGCTAAAAACCGACGTACAGCCTATGTTGGTATAAGTATCACACCTGATATACGGTTATGATTGTTGATTACATATTTTAGGTGAAGGACAATGATTGTGTTTGTGTGTGTGTGGAGGAAGGGGGGGGGGGGTCGGTACTGACACTCCTCGGGACCCTAATATTACAAACGAAACTGGATGTGTTTTAAGCGTTCGGTAATGAACAGTTACTATAGAAACCGGTTATTTGTTAAATAGCTTGCTGTTTGAATTGAGGCCCAGGACCAATATCGAGTTGTTAAAATTTAGCGATCAACACCCGTGTTTTGTTGGATACAAACGACTGCCGTCTACTTGGATCAGGTGAATTTTTGTGACTAGGGCATCATCATTAGAGAGAACGTATTGCCCGAGAAGGTAATGATAACATGGTACTGTACAGGTCCACCTTGGGGGAGGGGGAGGGGATGGAGGAGGAAGAGATACGAGTAAGACATTTAACCCGAACCAATACAAATAGGTACGTAATTGCCCGTTAATATAAAAGTCCTTGAGTTGTGATGCTGAATTAACAGGGTAATATATATTTTGAAAAGAAATAAAGGGAGAAGTGAAATGGCTTAAATGAATAGAAATAATATACACTGACAACGTTAATAATAATAATTATAATAATAGTAAAGAGCAATTTAAAGGTATTGTAAAACAAGACAATAAACAGTGTGAACTTGGTCTGGGATTCCTCGCGATTAGCGGATTTATTTCGGAATCCGATGGTGTTATGGTCTCGTTTACATTATAATCGCCATTTTGTGGTACCGGATCGTATTCGCTGTCCGGAACCATTATCCACCCGGAGCCGAACGGATCCCGTTATATTATCTATAAACAGCCTCATCTGTCCAGTAATGCCATCAGTCAGCGTGATGTGAAGTTTACTTCAAGTCGTAGACAGTCCGGAGCCTGTCGGCTATATAATCTTTTTGCCTCAATGATTCTTTAGGCCGACCTGGAGGCCATTATTAGATATTTTCCAGCCTCCCGGTACTACTGGTCAGAATGGCGATTTTATTTGTTAGTTTTACGAGGCTTTGAATTATAGTACGTTTTTCTTCTATAACGGCGTTCTAATTACTAGAGAATGCTAGACTTCGAAGGAGATGTCGCCCGTAGTGCCGACATCTCTTTATTGTCGGAGAATGATGGACATGTCTGCTAAATAACCGACATCATCTCGCTGTCCGCTTCCGGGTGATGCATTCTACACCTGTACGCGCTAACATCGCTTCGGCGTCCCGGGGGATGTATTTCACGTCCGCAAGGCCAACATTACCTAGTTGACTACATCCGGCTGGGAGGGATGTATGTTCCTCGTTGTGTCCGCATCCTCGTGGTGATGCGTGCCACATCCTGTACGTGTTTGCCGCGATTACTTTTCACGGCTCGGTCTTTGGAGCCCTCGTAATTTAGGCTGGTGGCGGCTATTTGATTAAGTTGGCTCCAGTTTGGGGCGACACCGGTGTGTGGGCGCCTCGCTGTATCCAGTACGGCTGGGATATCGGTGTGGTGCCAGCAAGTCTGGCCCGCTTGCCACACTCATCCATAGAAATGTCACCCTGTCGTCTCACCGCCATTAGCCGGGGGGCCGTTTATGGTAAGGGTTCTCGCCGAGGAGAAGCCACCCCAGAGAGAGAGAGAGAGAGAGAGAGTCTGACTGATCGTGTCCGTTGATGGTGCTTAACTACCCCTCTCTCTCTCTCTCTCCATGTGGAGTTATCATCTGTGCTTTGCGGAGCCACCACGGGCCCGACTTTAACCTAGAACTAGCAGGCTCTCGTCTAACCCCCGCCCTATATCCCAACTCCACCTCAACCCCCCCCCCTCTCCCTCTCTCCCTCTCAGGCATCCGGCCACTCCGTTCTCCCGTCCCAAGTGTGGCGGTATTATATATTGAATTGTTTATGTCCTGGCATCCGAACCTTCATACAGACGTCAGGACGTCATACATACAACAGATGGAAACTATCTTGGATAACTCGGAATGAATTAATATTACTAACTAATTGTCTATCGGTTAACAATTGGAAATATACGACGTGGGCATTGTGGTATGTGTATATAGGCAGAGATATAGACACACATACACATATACATATATATATATATATAGTTGGCTGATCCATACCTCCATGTTATTATTGGTCGTTTGAGGCGAGATGTAATTGTTTGTATGTTTCTGGAGGATAACAACAGGATGGCCACACTTCAGTGAGTATTTTGGTTAATTTGGGTAACATGGTTAATTGTAATTGTGTGTTTGTGTGTGCATGCGTGTGTGTTTGTGTGTGTTTGTGTGTGTGTGGACGACCGCTCTAGGGATCAGTTCAGGTGGCCTTTGAATCAAGTGGCCCTTTAAGATCTGCATATTATAGACTTGTGATTGATATATTTTAATTGGGAGAGATTATCTGTTATTGACAGTGATAATCAGGGTAGGTCTTTCTCTCTCTCTCTCTCTCTCTCTCTCTCTCTATATATATATATATATATATATGTGTGTGTGTGTGCGTGTGTGTGCGCGTGTATGTAATTAGATGAGTTTTTATTTTCATGTCCATTTTAAGATTGGTATCATGATCAGGTAATAAGTCATATAATTAAACCTGAAAATCATTACGTTATGACTTGGTTCGAGTTTAGTATAAAATATCTTTTATGTTCTAACTGAGAGTACAGTTACCCCCAAACCTTTAAATCACGTTTCAAATCCCCGCCTAGATATATCTGGTGATGGGTGTTTCATCTTTCACTTTTCTTTATTACCTCATGAGATCCATTTAGCCCATTGTGTGTACATAAGTGGCTATCAAGTGACAACATTTCGAGTATCACATTTTAGGTTTGTTGTAATCGTCTTGTTCCGTATGAGGAGGGACTCGTGTATTTTTATATGTAATGTTGTGTACCTGTTATTTTAGTACACACTGTTAATACATAATTCAGGTGTCACAATGCCGGTCTCTGGCCGCAGCATAGACTATAATACCCGATTGACAGTGTGATAGACTATAATACCTGTCTGTATGCCTTCAGATAGAATGTATGATAAACATATACTAGTTGTTCAATGACTATACTTGTTACAGTTGACGAAGGTGGTCATTCTATAGACACAATGGACAGTGTTTAATAATGATGTCATTGTAGGAGGTAAACGTTTCCGGTAAATAGATCAGCTTTTAAACATAATAATAATAATAATAATAATACGATATTGACGGTGCAGTAAATGTCTGCAATAATTAACTGAAATTGTTAGCAGCAGAGGCGCACTGCAATCAAACTGCAAACATACATACAGGTATGTATACATAAAGGTATAAATACATAGTGGTATATACACATAGAGGTATATACACATATAGATATATACACATACAGGTATATACACATAGTGGTATATACACATAGTGGTATATACACATAGAGATAGATGTATATGCACACAGAGATATATGGGCATGAATGTATATGAATATGGAAGTATATACACATAGAGGTATACATCAACTATTGAAATATTTCACGTCTCAACACCAAAACACGTTTCTTTCGATGCGATTCTCTGATGAATTACCCAGAGATTATATTCACGTTTCATAACTCCTTTGTACCATTGCCGTTTTACACAATACTAAAAGGCACAAAACCTTTTTTGTTTTGTTTTGTTTAACACGGTGCCATTATCTTAGCGCAGCGGATATGACCAAGTCATCCAGCTGTAACCGGTGGCTTTAGAAGATTACGTTAAATGTTATAATTTTTATCCATTATAATGCCAACGGTTGTCTTCCACTTCATGTGTCTCTTGTGATTTAGTGATGCATCCATCATAATAACAATAGTTGATGTTCGATGTTTGTCAGGCACTCCTCCGTCGTTGGATGTAGAAAACACACCGTTTAGCCGTTGTTACGCTGTTATAGTTGGGGTTTTAGTTGTCTGTGAGAGCGGCACTGGCACAGAGAGAGAAATCTCGAGATCAAACCACTTGGATAATTTACGGGATGAATGATGGCATTTCAGAGTGAAACTACTTAACAACTCATATGTCTCTCTCATGTTTGTTTTTTAGGTGATGGTGGTGATAGTAGTCTGTAGTGCGTGGGTGGGTGGAGCGAGATGGCAATTATTATGAATACAAGTATATTTTCTGTGTCTTATTGCAGTGACAGATATGTCTGTAATTAATTTTTTTCTAGGCTGTAAGTCTAAAAAAGAAAAGAAAAAAGGTTACAGTCTGCCATCTAGAAGTTTGCTTGTTGTGAAAATAAGCAGAGTACTTATGTGCCTTTCTCAGGTCAAGGACATGTCATGATTACCTCATCCTCTCATTCTTTCAGGGTGATCGTAAGGCCCTTCCGTAGCTCAGTTGTTAGCGCAGTCTCCACTACTAAACTCCAGGTCTGGGTTAAAATATCACTGTTATCTGTGTCTGTGAGGTTTTTTCTTTCACACCAGCTGATTATCCCATTTGCCCGATGTTTTACCCTACTTCACCCCCCCCCCTCCCGGATTTGTTAAATTATAACCACTGACTCATCGCTTTATAGCCACTAATGTACACATAATCGGTCATATATGATCAGGTCTATAGAATTATATGTGGAAACTTACACATTACTTCCAATTCTGAAACGGAGTTTCGAATGACAATTGTTGCCACAGCAGCACACACACGCGCAGGTATGCACAGATACATACACACCCCAGCGCGCGCGCACACACGTAGTTATCTTCCAGGGCAGTTCTAAGTGTTATTGCGAGAGCGCCTTCGAGGTATAACGGTAGCGTGTTGAACCACAGATCACTACCCCTCGTGTTCGAATCTCGGCGTGGGCATATCTGAAGGATGTATCATATTTGACTTCACTTCATTACCTTTGGAGGTCACTCGGCCCATTTAGCCTACCATCATCATCTAAGTTTTATTGGAGGGGCGATGTTCTAGAGATTTGTTAAAACAATTGTAATACTGCATTCTGTTTAGATCCTTGATACGGATAAGACCTCTTCGGATCCACTGCTGCACCTATCTAGATGCATTCATTCATTCATACCTACACGTATTTATACATACCACTCACACTCACAGACCTACCTACGTGTGTACAAATTGGACCAATCATAACACACAGCTCCAGGTAATTGTCAACATCTTCCTTCCTAACACAACGGACTTTGTTAGTTTGTTCATGGGTAAGGGTATGGGTATATATATATATATATATATATATATACTGCCAAATCTAATACACGGTATTTTGTTGATAAGACGGCCAAACGGTCGGTATCCCGTTACGATTACCTATAACACTCAAGCTGGTTATACCGAAAAGTCAGTTATAGGAACTGGTCACTTCCTGGAAGTTGTAATCTTCGAGTATTGATGATTTCGGTGATATTTTAGGGTAAACCTGTCAGTCCTTCTTATTTTACGCCCTCTATCTGACATATGTTGAGCAGACTTGTTTTTGTCCTCGACGGGAAAAATGGCCTTTCTTATCGTTCGCTGTTGCCGATTAATTTCGATTATATGCGCAATGAGTCAGTTGGTATAGCCAATTACCTGGAAGGTGTTAGTGCTGGTTTCCCAGTTGGAATGGGTGGTGGGGGGGGTGGAAGGTGATGGTGTTGTTGATCAGATGAGTTAGGATATCATATTAAGAAGAATGTGCATAGCGGTTTAAAGGTAGAATGTATTGAATGTTTGAGGTGTGAGTGGTAGGGAAAACATTATATTGCGAATGTGTTGTATGGTATTGTTGAGTTGTGTTGTGTTCTTCTGGTCTTGCATCTTGTTGTTGCGTGCGTGCGTTGTACTGGTTGCTATGATTGTTGTGTTGTGTTGTGTTAATTATCGTGTCGTGTTGGTGTTGTGGCATTTGCGTTATGTCTTTTTTTAATGTTTCGGCCAAAAGTGGCCATTCCTGAGTGCACACATCTAATGACATCATCTAGACCACAGATCCACCAGCAGTTGAATACATTTGATTAGACACATTTCATTGGCACCGAGGGGTCTACATGGCCAAACTAGCAGTGCGGTTGACCACAGACCTCCGGCATCGCCGTTCAAATCTTAGCATGGCTATAACTGATGTTCCTCCCATTGTCTCATTATCGTTGGAGGTCGATTGGCTCGATTAGCCCGTCGTGTTTGTAAAATTGGCCATAAAACAACATTTCGTATTGTTCAGATCGACCCATAAGTAGCACAGCTTATGAATCTATTGTTGCGCGCGCTTGTGCGTAGCAAAAGAAGGAATGCAGGAAGTGGTCCTAGCTGGGATACCTAACCAGGGATGAGAGTTTTCCGGTTTTTGCCGGATTTCCGATTTTTCCAGAGTTGAAAGTAACGTTTTTGGAAATAAGGAGTGGGTCAGATTGGTGGTTTGAAGAAAATTTCTCTTGCAGAAGACACGTTTTATGCCTACTCGAGTCTCGGATTGTCCTAACAATGCACACATGGTTTTTTCATGGGGGGTGGAGCGGGTAACCAGGGTAACCTGGCTTATAGCAACCGTGGTGCTGGTGGCTCGCTTTGACCTGCGATTTCCTTTCCCGCTGTCTGTTTTTTTTTCTTTCTCCAAAGGCCACTCTCATGCCTCCATAATATATTTAGCATAGTGGCATCGGTTTCGGACAATAAATCAATAATAATAATAATAATTTCTGAATGTGTATGGTCATACTTAGTGAGAGTGGCTATCCAGCTTAATTGTTTATTGAGATATGAACAAGGCTGTTGTTACCTATTGATGATAGCTATTGGTGTGTGGTATTGATACAGATATGGTTGTTATGTAATATCGATTTATATCCGGCTTTTACTGTTTCGACATATTCGTTCGTCTATGATTGGCTTTTTTCGCCGAATATTGATCTACATTATCGTCCCGTGTTATGTGCTCACCAAGCGCCGTTAGTATCAATGTTGTCTTCATTTATGTCTCATTGATACATCTATGTGACGTGGTTATAAATACACATACATACACGCATACATACCAGGCATACATCAGTGTAATGCTAACCGATATGTGGGCTGTGTGTGTGTGTTTGTGGGGGGTTGGTATAACGTGGTTCGTATGCAGTCAGCCTCCATAATCATCCCAGTTGTTGATGGGTTGTGTGCATGGAGAAAGTCATCGTGAAGTATCAGACGTTTGTTGTAAAAGGCGCCTATGCTTCCACTTATAAATAATTTTGGCGATCTAGTGCATTTACTGAAGCAGGCACCACTTAAAGCTGTGTTATTATTATTTAATTTAAGTTATTATTAATTTTATATATAGTTATCAATATTGGATTTTGATCTACAAACACCAACATTATTGGACATGCATATTGAATATGATGCAGTCTTAGAATAGGTATAGGACACTGAATGGCCTAAATTGTGCCGATGTGTCGTTAAACAACATTCATCCATCCTTAGAATAGGTATAGCTAACCAAATATGATTATGCACTGTTTTAAACTGTGAACCTTGTTTATAATAATAATAATATTTATTATTATTATTATTATTATTTTGGTGCTACCGTTGCTACAATCACACTCACCTCTGACCATTCATTCAATTTCCATTGTGCGGGACAAGCCATACGATTACATTGTTTGTAGGAGTCCGGTTTGGTACGTTGGTCGCAGTATCTATCGTCCACCTCCCATCGGTCTTCCATCAAGGTCGCCTCACAGTTCACAGGACGCCATTTCAGACCACTTGTACCACAAGACTGCGAACACTTCTGCCACGACTTCATCTCCCACCTGTAATGGTGTCATAATCTGTATGTATGTGTGCGGACGCGAGCGCGCACACCACACACAGATACACACACACATACGTTCGTGTGAAGGCACCACGATTTTGTTTAAAGTTTTACAGACAATTGTGCATTTTATACTTTGTTCTGTAAGATGTTGTGTGCCTTTAGAATATTCTCTCTCTCTCTCTCTCTCTCTCTCTCTCTCTCTGTGTGTGTATGTGGGGGGGGGGGTGCGGATCCACAATAGCTGTGTAACAAATTTCCTAAGTGGGAATCAGAGCACAGAAGTTTTGAGAAAGTTAACAATATAACTAGCTATATTTATAGTCATCTCTAAATTGTTCCATCGTACTTCAAAGCATCAATTTGATAAACTATAAACAAACACACGCATACATATAAATGTATGAGTATGTGTGGGTGGTTTAATATGTATGTGTTAGAAACGGCAATAGCACAGATAGCCATATATCATTATTATACCAAATGGACGATTCATTAAGCATTTACCGCTTGAAGTATCAATTTCAAACAGCTTCTCGGGGCCTATCCTTAGCCTATTTGGTAGCGCAGTTGGCTACGTACTTCTAGCACTTTGGTTCAAGCTCCGGCCGGGTTATATCTGCAGAATGTTTCATCTTTCACTTCGCCCAATTACGGACGTCTCCAGGCCTTAACTATTAGTGCGGCTGGCCCTAGACCTCTAGAACGTCGGTTCAAGCCCTGCCGCGTCTACGTCTAAACAGTCTTTCATCTTTCACTCTCCTCATTATCTTTGGGGATCCCTCGGGCCATTTAGTGAACTATATGTACAAAATACATTTCAGACGGTTTCATATTTTCACGTATATTTTGATGGTCACCTTCTGATTTCAGGAGACGATGGCATTCGGCTAACGTAGCAGGATGACAGCAGCGACATGAACCAAGTCAACGTCTAACAACGGACCGACAGACGGGCGGACGCCGACTGGTCCGCGCTGTAAGATTACATAGCCACTTAGCCCGACAGACCAAATCTGTCCCCACCCCAACCCATATCACCGCCCCGCATCACGATCTTCATCGTCACCTTCATCGGTGCTATGGCCGACGAGGTGGTGACGCTGAACATTGGCGGTGTCCTATACACGACGACTCGCTCGACGCTAACCAAGTATCCCGACTCGATGCTAGGAGCGATGTTTGGCGGCCAATTCGTACCCACCGCCTACGACAACCAGGGCAACTACTTCATCGACCGCGATGGCTACATGTTCCGGCACGTGCTCAACTTCCTCCGTAGTGGCCGACTTTGTCTGCCTCAAGGCTTTAAGGACTTCGACCTACTGGAAGCGGAGGCCGACTTCTACCAGATTCCGGCGTTGATCGTCTCCACTAAAGAGCTGCGCGCGCCACCACCACCCGACAAGGATCGCCAACAGGGGTACTACGTTGAGATCCTGGACTTTGAGGAAACGGCTTACTTCTATCGGTTCTACTCGGATCCGCCGCGCGGCATTAGTACCGACCTGAAGAACGGAGGCCTCGTCATCTCGGGAGCCAAGACCGCTCTGCTGACGTTACCGCTGCCCGAGAAGACGCTCAAAGACGTGCAATCCGGCGACGCCCTCTATCGGACAGTGAACATCAACAGCTCGTCGTGCTCGAAGATGGCCATCATACACTATCTGCAGACCAACGGGTGGCAGCTGGTCACCACATCGTTCGCGAACAGTACGGACAGTGAAGGATCGTATATGGTACACAAATATATGTGGTTTTTACCCGCTTAGGATATGAACCTGCGACGACGGCGACGGCGGGTCGAGTGCCCCCATGGCTCCCTGGATAGAGAACTGCGCCACTAAATTCCATTTGTCAGGGTTTGAATCCGTGTCATATATGTATTTGGTTGTTTTCCCTAGAGTGTCGCCTCTCAGTCGCAGGCCCTGGGCGTAACCAGTGCCGAGGCTAAGGAAACCACTCACTCACTTGGTCCTCGCATTTGTCAGCGTCCTCAAAGCAGCTAGTCTACATACCTGTCCTGCACTGCCCATTGTCCATGGCCAACAGCTTCCGCTTCCCCTGATCCAGCCATGTCGTAGATGCACAAGCCATATCGTGGTCACACTGATCCGAGTGGCCTTTGATGTCCGGACATCTAAGGCCCATTTTGATTCCCTGCTATAGATGCTGGATTGTGAATGGAACTTAGATAATATTTTCTAAGTAAATTGCATTTGTTTTGTTTTTTGAGGGATTTTGTAATTTTTTTTCTTTTGGTTTAGTTATTATCTGTGTTTCCGTGATGGATGAGTTCTTTTTCGGCTTGGCTGAAAGACGGTTGAAGCAGGCTGGTAATTAGGTTATTGGCCGTGCTCAGCAGATCAATGTATGCCATTCGGAAGGCACTACTGCATTCAAATAACTCCTGTTGTGACTTATAGTCCGATGAACAAGTCATAGCGCCACCTGGTGAGCTGGTGATGTGGCGGGTATTTGTAAACATATCAATATCCGGTTACCGTATTGATGGTATTGGTATTGTTCGGTGGATGTTTTGTTTGCAATGGTGACACTAGTCTAGGTTGACTTTTGACAGTTTCAGATATTGACACATAGGTTTTGCGTTGATGGTTTGTTGCAATAGGCATAATATGGTGGGATCATAGGTTTAAATTTTGTTTGTTTGTTTATCAGGTTCCATTTCAGCTATGGATATGTAGGCGGAAGGATAGTTAGGTTGTATGAATCTATCCCAGATGTAATAAGATAGGCAATTATTATTCACACACACACACATACATACATACACACACACACACCTATGGTCCAGTTTGAAGCATGTTGACCATCCGGAATGATAGCAGTTTATACTGCCATAAAAACCTGATCTTTATTTTATTCATGTATAGTTAATGTGACTTTTAAATCAGTTGTTCATTGTTATTCATCTATATTCTGTTTACCAATATATACATATATTGATTGTTTACACGAAGGATCCCATTCATCAGATACTGGTGAGTTAGTGGTAATCTGACATTCTGTTGTTATGGTTGCTGTTACTAGGAACATTCTATTATCATGTTCATTAGCAAACATTCTAACAAAATTATTATTATTATTATTGATGGATATAATTATGTTCTACGTTAGCGTGAGATGATATCATATTTGTCCTGATTATATCATAGAGAGTGAGAGTGTGAGAGATTTATCATTGTGTGAAAAGGCACTGGCGCAGAGAATGACGAATAGTGAGAACTGTGAATACAAACTCTAGACGAGTCATTAGGGGACCGATCCAGAGCAGCGATTTTTCATGCTCAGACTTATTATGTTTCACTGTGTGTGTGCTTGGGTATGCGCGTGTGTGTAAATGCACGCATGTGAAATTTGCAGCCGATTAATCATGCCCGAATGATTACGGGTTTCATTTCGTCTACGATAACATTTCTCACGTATCTCACACAGAGTATACCAACGAGTTCACTTAAATGTGACATCGATCTCAACCATTCGTCAGTTTTAATCATCACCGCCCGAAAACCTCCCTTTATACCTTGAATATCCATACTTCACTGTGGATAAGTTGTATGTGGTGTGATCAGATGATGATATTTAAGTGTTGTTGATGTGTGTGTGTGTGCGTGTGTGTGTGTGCGCGCGCGTGCATACGTGTGCACGCGATGAACTGATACTTACAAGTAGACCGTTCTTGAACATAGGTGTTCGTTGCACGGTACGGTCGCTCCATTCGGCCTCTCCGAACCGGAACAGAGGCCTTCGCTAACCGTGTTCCTCTCTATGTCTAAACACTCGAACATCTCTCGCTTCGTGCCTGCAATTGGAGACAATTGTTATAATTGGCATGACGGTTTTAAGGAATTTGTTTTGGTCTGATTCTCTGTATTTGTTCTACGGTGGACGTTATGATTGAATGTTTAGTCTGGATATATCGATGATAGATCGTACTTTTATGGTTGATCTGTTAAATAGAGAGTTGTAATACTAATACTTGGCATGTGTTATCTTTGGCATTCCACAGAGCTTGTATCTCTTTGGGTCAAATACGCTAGAGCCAGTAGTGTGTATGTGTATGTGTGTGTGCTATAACGTTATGTGGGTGGGAACAATTTACTGTTGTCATGGTGAATCAGAATGCGTTATTACGCAGATGCAAGGAGAGCTCTAGTGCCTCTCTGTTACATTTATATAAACAAAGAATCGGAGAAGCGTGGACATGCGTGTACAAGATTTATGTTAATTTGAGTATTGATGATCAAATCTTTATTCATCGCACAGCAATCCGATTTCACTTGATTTTAGAATAGTTCGAATTTTGATATTTCATACAGACATCCAACCATCACGACCAGTCATACACCGTGCGTGCGATGAACGAAGATAGTTGTCTCTGTTCGAACTTCTGCTATTTGTTTTGTTTTCATACCATAAACCTTCAGTTCTGAGTGAACCTATTCTTTCAGATCAGGATATTAACTCATCAAATAACAGGTTCTTGTTGCTGAATATGATGAATGCAAATTGAACTTTAGGGGAACTGGTGCTGCTATAGGAAACGTATTTTAATTGCCTTATGTAAACGAGGAGGTGCCGTATTTCTCGTTTGTGTGTGTCTGTGTATTTTAATACGTGGAAGTCATTCATCTCATTCAGTGAATATCACTTTCTGCGTGGTTCTGGGTTCTGTGACAGGGTTTTAGAGTCCAATCCGTGTATCAGAACACTGGTTTATACCTCAGAGAGAGAGAGAGAGAGAGAGAGTGTGTGTGTTTTCATATATGACACGTTTATATTACAGAGATTTATTGCTATTATCATACTGAGCCGAAAACTGTGGACAGTGTATGTTTCAGTGACTTATATTGAGATTATTTGGTCTCGCTAATGAATAAGTCGCCGGACTTCTTTTAAGCATGTGCACTTAATTTGTAAATGAAATATCAAATAAATCTATATGTATATATATATATATATATATATATATACTGGATTGGACTTTGACTTGTTCCCTATTGAAGTTAGGTACCTGCCTGCTACTTACATTTTAACTGCCAGCTTAGCCACATATGGATCCCTTCCGTGTTCTTTCAGTTTTTTTGGGAAAAGCGGTAAGACATGCATTTTATAGACACATACTGTAACGTAGTTTTATAGTTTGTTATCGTTTGTTGTGAGATCTACTGGTCGTATAAATGAAATACTCTAGTAAGAGCCACAGAACAAATTTGAATAGTGTGTTATGTGAAATTTTGTCTTTTCACAAGTCGCTTACAACACAAAGTGAAGTTAGCATGTGATTTTTGTATTTGTTTCGACAACTCCCTTATTTAAAGGACCTTTCTTTAAAAAGGGGTCTAAAACCGGTGATTGATTCACTTGCTGTCAACACTGGAACCTGTCATAAACGACCATCTGTTGATATGAAACATGCTAATTACTCCCTAGAGCTGTCCCTTAAAACAGGACCGGCTTCAATGGTTCCGGCTAAATAAAATGACCAGAAATAGGATATAAGCCTGGTTTATTCAAAAACTTAAATATTCATGTGGCCTATTAGGGTTCCGACTTCTGATTAGTATTGCCTGTTAGACTGATTCTTTATCAATCGTTCCATTATGAAACATAAAACTGGTGGAATAAAATATTGCATTGCAGCAACAGTTTTTAATCTAAGTCGAAAATCCCATAATCATGTAATACACGTTTATCTGTTTAAGGGTTTATCTGGTCCATAAATCGGTACGTCTCTAAGTCCATGGGTATGTGTACATTTGACACATTTAAAAAAGTTAAGATAAACATAAAATATATATAGTTATATCATTATCATTCTCTAGCCTTCTCTCCACGAATCAGAGTTGGGTAAAGATTTCACTTCAACCTCGGCTCCCCCCCTATATAATGATATTATTGTGGTCATACGTTGGAAAAGGATTTTTTAAAACTATTATTCCGATTATATGACAAAAATTGGCCTGCTTAACCTGTTTTTTCTTTGAGAATTCGCCGGTTATCGAACGCCGATACATTGTTTAAAATTGTTGTCGTTAGAGACGCAAGGGTAGTTACATCTGGCGAATGCTATAAAAATAGTAATACACGTCGCTAAAAATGTACGTACGCCGTTGCAACGAAAATACCACGTCACACAAGGTACAATAGACTTAATCAATGTGCTAAAATAAAAATTATAATCCACGTAAATATACTTTATCAATTATTTATGACATGTCAAAAGCTTTTGATGTTATTAATCACAACTTAATTGTGAAAAAGTTAGATTTGTAACGTGGAATTGTAAAACAATGGATTGTGAATTATCTGTCGAACAGGAAACAATATGTCGATCTCAAAAACAACAAATCTAGTACGCAAAAGATAGAATATGTCGTTCCGCAGGGATCGATCCTGGGGCCAGTACTGAATTTAATATATGTCAATCATATTGCAAATTGTACACTTGGAAATATTCTCTACTTTGCTGATGATACGTCCCCGCATTTATAATTGCAATTTAGGCAAGTTATTCGCAAATGTAAACGTAGAGGTAAACAAATTATTCAATTGTTTCTGTGCAAATGTACTATCCTTAAACAAAAGTTTTAGTCATAAGACACTCAAATAATCCTATTAATTCAAATTTAACTAAACAAAAACTGTATACTAACGGAATATCATTAACTCAAATAGGATCAAATTTTCATGAAAAATGTACTAAATTTCTTGCCCTCTTCATGATTAAGCAACCCCAAAATGTCCTACCAGTAAACAGTCTAAAACTCTATATAATGCACCAATTCGCCCCCACCTCTCATACGGATTCTTAGCTTGGGGGAGTGCCAAATCCTCGACCATTAATAAAACAGAACATCTACAAAAACGTACCCATAAGAACTATAAACAGAGCAAATTACAACAGCCACACTGAACCACTATTTAAAAAAAGTGGTAGCTTGAAATTAAATTATCTGTTTGAATCACAAGTAGCACTTTTTATGCATGACTATATATCTAATATATTGTCTATGTCCTTTGGCAAAACTCAAGTTTAACTATGAAATCCAGGAAGATCACCAGACCAGACAATCAAATGTACATTGAGCGATGTAACTCCACCTTTGCAAGAAAGTTGCCACTCTATAACTTCCCTCTTACATGGGATAGGCGGTGTAATAATATCTCAAATGTTACTTAACAAAGCCATTTCAAGAAACAATTGAACCATTTCATATTATCATCATATTCAAATTCAGTGACACAGATGCAGAGATTGTTTTGGAAATTAGGCTGCTTTCCAAAATTATACGCTTAACAGTGTTATTGTATTATTTTCTTTCGCAACATGGCCAAACAATAAAAATGTTATTGTCCCTTCGCCCCATCGCTCTTCCTTTGGTATGGCCCCGGACTATTTCATTCAGCCTCTTTCATCGTTCTTTTTTACATTTATTAAAACAATACTGTACATATCATATGTTGGGGGTCAATGGGAATAGAGCTTCGCCTACATTGGCCTTTCAATCTCCATTGACAATATTATTGTCTATTATTGCATTGTATCTATTGTATTCATGCACATGGAAATTGAAAATAAACTTCAGTTCAATTCAGTTCCATTTTCTAAGCATGTTACAATTCAGCCAACGAACGATCCCATTTTCTAGCGGGTCATAAGTGAAGTGTAGATAGTTACTGACTTACTCATTGGCGATTGGCTTACGACAATTCACGTGACCCCCCCATGTACAAATAGATTTGAAGAGTACCAAGAGTTAATTTAAAGTGTTTCTCTAAATACGATCCACTACAAGGTTTGGCTTTGCCTCCACAAGATTAGTCAGGTAGTAGTCGTCATCGAATCTGGTATGACGTCAGGAGCGAGACCTGCTCACAAGATAGGGTTCTCTCTCCATGAACCCCCATAAGCCATTTGTGAACAGCTGTCGCAATGACGTCATCCTCTTTTTACAACTGCTATTTGTAAAGTTCATTAACATTAATGGATTTCGGAAGAGTTCTCTGGGGTTTATGAAGAGTTATGAAATACGCTGTGAAGTTGAATATACGGAGTACAAGATGACTTTAAAAAAACAAGATAACTTTAAAAAATGTGCCAAAAATAAATACGGACTTATGAACTGACCTGATATATGTCTATATATAATATATGAGTCTACCCCTCAACAAAAACAACACACACAAAAACAATAAGAACAATGGACTTGCTATGTATAATATGACCCCCTCCAAAGCAAGAACACTGTAAACGATGTCAAAATAAGCATCACATTATTAGGATTGCATGCATGGAACACATCTTGAAATGATAAAGTAGATTAGATAAGTATTTGACATAGTTACCTCCTCCACAAGGTCGTGTACAGTTACCAAATGACGTCACAGCCCACTGATATCTGTTAGGTTCGGTGGCTGGTCCCAGTAGCTCTAACTCGGCGTTTTCCTTCAGCGTGTAATACTGATAATCTAATTTGATAGGTATACGGTCGGAGAAAGAATACACCTGAAAATAAATGACAACTTAAAGACAGATACGATGACGATTTAGACAATTGGTATGTAAAAGAGGACAAAACATTATGGTTTATCATCTTGCTAATAATACACCCGAAGATAAATGTTTACATAGAAACATTCACGATGATGATGATGATGATGATGATGGTAGTGATAGTGGTGGTCATGGTGTTGATGGTGATAATTTAGGTAACTGACAGAGGAATCAAGATCAAAACTGATACGCTGTACACTTACCAGTATTTCTAGAGGAGATAGAAGCGGTCCTCTAGCCGTCAGATATTCTCCGTTTTTGCTCTTGAAGTACAAGAACCTCGTCTTGTGGACGACAAGCTGTCTGTTAGTTTGGTGTTTCCTTTCTCCGTTCAGTAAAAATTTCTCCGTTCTGAGATCTCTTACCGCTAATTGAATTAACGAGAAGTATTATATCTGAAGCAATTATCTTCCAAGACATAGGTTCATAAATACTGATTCCGAATGCAAATATACACATACAGCAAATAAATATATTCATATACAAAATATATGCACATAGTTATAATGTGGATGCCAATGAAAAGAGATGCCAAAATCCCTGGTTTTAATTAACGGTTATTTATCGCGATTAGTGATTTCACGACATATTTCTGCCATTAGAGAAGCAACACTTTTGCCGAATGACGTTTAGTACATTTTTCAGTAGATGTGCTCTATAAAACAATGACGTGTTCAGTAATGCTCACATTTACAAACTTTTGTCACCTAGTCACCTTCAATTGACATTTCGTGGCAGCTAGCTTCGACGAACGCAAAACGCAGGAGGCGTGTCCGTGAACAAAATATGGTTGCCAGCAACGGCGAATCGGTAAACGGCTACTTTTACTGCTCGATCGGTTTTATTTTTAAACTGCGCAAAATTAGTAAACATTTTTGGGACTTGAGGAGATCGATGACGTAAAGGAAACACTGGAATCTAGCTGATAAGATGTGAGTTCATCATCCACCGCTTCCACTGAAGAAGCCACAATTTAAAACAAAATTAGTTGATATTCTGTCATACAAATCTATCTCTGAATAAAATGCTAATTGAATATGCCTTTCTATTTATCCATTACTCGTATTATATTTTATACCATGATATTTAGTCACCTTTTTGAACATAATTTGTAAAGGAAGATTGTTTTATATTAACGACCATTATTCTCCATTATTATGGTTGACCATAACAGGGATGTTGTATCGTAGTTACCAAGATGAATATATTGCGATCCGGTCGCAGTGTAGACTTCCAAATGCAAGAATGCCATTATTACCTCGTGTGGAATGTTTCAATTTATCATTTATCATTTTTTTAAATATTTTATTCCCTTAGCCACACTACCTAAAGCACTTACTGACTCATTCTGTTTTACATTCCATCAGCAACGACAAAGACATGGTGGTGGTGGTGGAAAAACTTAGGCCAGACCTGGTCGTGTTTGGATAAGCGGAGTGATACCAAAAAAGTGAAAATAATAGTTCAAAAACTTCCCGAGTAACCTATATACCGTATCGACGTATTTAGCGAACAGTGCACTCATAAAACTCTAAACAAGCTTCTTGACATTCTATCAAGGTCGACGTGTTAAGAGCACAGTGTGCTCAGAAAATTGTGGACGATGTATTTGTTGTATAAGTGCGTATTTTTTGTTTCGTACAGATGCAGTCCTAACCATTCGCTTACTTGTATAAACGAACTCTAAACACTGCCAGATAAATCAGTTGTGAGGCATTCCTAACAATATGTTATATTATCCATAATTCTTGTTGCTTGTCGATCTCTCCATCCCAAAGCCGTTTCCGAAAAACTGGGGTTGGAGGTTATTAGCGTATGTGCACTAAATATGTCGGAAACGATATATATATATATATATATATATATCACCGCAGTGTCATATGATCCAAATAATTTTTTAACATCGGCTAATGTTTCTTTTCAATAAACATTATTTGAACAACGTTCACCTGAATGCGGCATTATCGCCGTGCAATGACTAAATATCGCAATCAACGGACGGTGATCAAAAACAATGTACCAATGAAGTGAGCCAGATGGAATGTTGTTTTCTCCCTGATCCGTATATTCATCGCCATGGTAGGTAATATGAGTACCGAGTGATACTGGCCGGCTCCGAGTTTGTTTGTGTACGTGCCGTCGACGATCGAACAGTTAGCGTTATCACCGCCACATATGCCACACATGTCTTCTTGGGTGTCGCTATCCAAGACCTTATCACAGCCCATTCTCTGTTATAAGAAATAATGTGAAATGCTCTTGTGTTACGGTCACTTTATTTACACGGTTAGATAAATGAGGCGACAAACGACCTATAAAAGGTAATGAGGTCAATTGAACGATGAAACATCACTCAGATATAGCGAAGTCGAGATATGAATCCCGGTGATAGCGATCTGTGACCAACTCCGTTACTGGTATTTAATGGCTAGTTGCTTCAAAGTTAAAAGACTATATATATATATATATATATATATATATATATATATATAGAGAGAGAGAGAGAGAGAGAGATAGATAGATAGATAGATAGAGAGAGATAGATAGATAGATAGATAGAAATAAAAAGAGCTAGATAGATTGATATATATATATATATATATATATATATATATATATAGAGAGAGAGAGAGAGAGAGAGAGAGAGACTCACATTACACTCGCCCCGAACACATATATTATGGGACGATTCATAAGAACACGGTGTACCATCGATGACGTTCTTCTCGGTTGTAAACAAATCACGTGTCTCTTCCGATATACAAGTTAGTTTACAAAGCTCTGTGACTGAAAATCAGATACGACAACATGATATAGACGTTGGTGAGGTCAATGTCTCTATTCATTTTAGAACCCAACAAATTTCACGTTTTCCATAACCATCATCTGAAGTGTGACCCCCCCCCTCCCCTCTCCCCTTCCCAGGATGATGACGTCAAACAGACAACTTACTATTTTTAGATTCAATCGGCAGCCAATTATGTCTTCTATCCTTCACAAAATTGACATTATTATAATACTGACATTGTTCAAGTCTAAAATCCTTCGTTTCCGGACAATCCTAGAACGACAGAACACAGATAGTTGTACCTATTATGGTAATGATGGTAATGATGATGATGATATAATGATGATGATTAAAATAATAATAATAATGGAAATATTATAAAACGTCTCCATGGCCAACCAAATACAGTATACAGTAAAATTTCAATATAAAGTTTCTTAAATTTAGTAAATTATAAATTTGTCACTTTCTGATACATTTCAAACAATAGCCATTGTACTCACGTCCTTGTTACATAACATGAAGTCTTCCCCGGAATCACTGCACTCCTTCCCTCCGTACTGGGGACTGTAAAATAAACTAAACTTATACCGCTCTTAAAAACGACAACAGAAATATGAAATATGACTTATAGACAAGTCTTTGGAATAAATATTAAAGTATTTAATGTCCTTCAAAATACAATGACGACACATTACATCATTATATGATGTGTTACAGTGTTATGTAAACATTGCGTTACTTTATACGATACTACAGCACTAGATGACGTATTACATACAGTATTAGGTAAAGTATTACAGAACAATAGGACGTATAAAGGCACTATATAACGTATAACAGAGCTATATAACGTATAACAGAGCTATATAACGTATAACAGAACTATATAACGTATGACAACACTACATATCGCATAACATCAATATATAACGTATAACAAAACTATATCAATGTATAACATAACTATAGGACAACACTACATATCGTATAGCAGTACTATCTAACATGTAACCACACTATATAACGTAATAACAGAACTATGTTAATCAATTTCCATTAATATTATTAAACACATTTCTTTCTTCATATTTCACATAATTCCCCTTTATCATGTAATATACTTTATTATGCTAATTAGCTTAGTCCAAAATTCAGGCCATGGTCATTCTGATTAAGTAGTGGTTCAATCACTTACATCGGGTTTGTACAGGTTCGGTATCGATACCGGATGCCTACGCCGCATGTCCTCGAACAGGATCCCCATTCCGACCAATCCGACCATCCTCCATCTACACGAGGTGTGTCCTTCGTGTTGACACATTTACCATCTAAACACCACTATCGAATATCAACAGATCACATCGCAGTTAGGTTTGTGCACGAGAGACAACGGACAGACAGAAGGACGGACGAACGGACAAAACAAACAAACAAACAAACAAACAAACAAACAAACAAGGAAAAATGAACTAAATAAATAAGTCACTTCATACTCGTGACTTGAAATATATGCAAACAAACAAACAAACAAACAAACAAACAAACAAACAGGGTACAGGTTTTTTGTTATTAGTGTCAAGATTATGGACTGCATACATAACTCAGCCGGTGTATATAACTACACCCCCCGCAGTTTATTGTCCCCCGTCCCCTCCCCGTTCAGGATTATCCTGTTTCTAGCTATCAACGTTAGAACCATAATCCGTAATACTCCATTAATATCTAACCATCAAGGTACTTTATTATGGTCAAGTCTTTCATTCAGTACACGACGGATTAACCGAGAAACTGGCAGGATCTGTACCATGGTCCCATCACCTTTTGATCATCCACTCTACGACTGAATGAGGTTAATCGGTGTAAACGCTGCCGATCCAGAAAGTATCCAAGTGTTGATAAATTGTTAATAAGCGGCTGTAACCTTTGACACAAATATTAAAATAGCCTATTAGTATATGCAATTAATAGAGCGCCTACGTGGCCTAATTGATAGGCGTGGATGGTCACAAATCTATAGCATCCGGTTTTATTTACCGGACGAAGGGTGTTTCATCTTTCACTTCGCCTCGGTAACTTTGCCAGTAACTCGACCCATTTAGCTTATCATGTGCACATCGATGTCCGTAAAACAGCAACATTTATGGTTTTTGAATGAGGAGGTGTACTATTACGTGATTATACTCATTCTTAAAAGTAAGAACGAACACAGCATGAATTAGTTATCGGATATCAGTGTACTCTTCCGAGCTAAATGATGGCATGTAGTTAGGCTGACATTTGACTGTTTATTACCGTAGATCTAACTAATGGCACAAAAAATCGTACCACTCACGAACAATACAAATGTACACTTGATATATGGGAGGTGCTAAGCTAAAAATAGGAACGTTCATATTTCTATTAATTTCTGTTATTTGAGGCACGTAGAAACAATGCTGTGAACTGATTACTTTTAACTGTAGACGCCCGCCACAGGGGCGTAGGTCTATTGTATTATAGGGAGAGGATATATGAGTGTGGCAGGAACGGGACAATGATACACGTTTCCTCGCACACTATTCTTGAAGAGAGGGGCAAATCTTACACCACCGATCTACATCCCTGGCTGGAAGTTTAGGGCAACAGTTTAAGACAGCTTTGTGGCAGATTTCCGTTGACACATAATCCACAGCCTTCACCGAATAAAGATACAATGGCACGCCGTCATACAGGTAGATTGGCACACCACTGTCGTGTTACTAGTTGTGGAGTCGAATCTCATTATAACATCTGTTTGTGGTATACTTCATCCACGAAAAAAGGCTTCGGTTTGAATAATCTGATTATGTATCAATTGAGACGAAGTTCAGAAGCTAAAAATAAATCATTGACCCACTGACGCACACACCCACTTACTCACTTTGCGCTACAAACCACTAAGTTTGGGTTCGAAATCCGTATGGGTTCTCCCAAATGTGGCCAATCTCCGGCCCAAACAAAGAACTTACTGACCGATCGACTGACTGACACTGATTAAAACGCACACTCAAACTCACTCACTCACTCACTCACTCACTCACTCACTCAAAGAAATAGTGGAGTCTTATATATTATACGATGTGTCCCTTCCCCTGTCATCCGCCTACCATATTTTTCCCACACGTAGTACCAGATAGTGGGGGGCTTTTCTTTGTCTTGCACATAGTCGATACTGTGGGGTTCTCACACCAGAGATGTTCACAGTTCGGTGGTAGAGCTGTACAGAAGACGAAGTCGGCACCGAACTCTTGTCGGCATTGTTCATTCAACGTCCAAGTCTGACCGTATGGCTCGCTATATCTAGGAATTATTACTTCTGTCGGCTCGTTCTCCAGACAGTACATGTCCCTGGGAAGATTACATAATTGAATAAGTAATTGTTTTGTACCACGTCAGTTTAGAATAGAACTGTTTCAACGACAACCCTAGAATTACCTGCTTAGATTTTGGTCATGTTCATATATATATATATATATATATATATATATATATATATATATTGAGAACCTGAAAAAATCTGATATACATAAAAAAATAAAATATGCCCACAGTATTTTCCGAGGTTTCCGAGCCGATTTATTTATTTGTTTAATTTTTATTTGAAATTATCAATTTATTTATTTTCACAAACAGGAAAATGCATGATACCCCTGAAATAAATACAAAAAGTGAATAATTAAAACAATGACATATTAACATGTGGTGATGATGATGATGATGATGATGATGATAATGATGATGATGACGATGATGATGATGATGATGACGACGATGATGACGATGATGATGATGATGATGACGATGATGATCATTATATTTACCCTAATACATCTTCCATCATTTGCCGACTACAGTTGCTCCAGTAATAACTCCGATAGTTACTTTGTACCATGGCTGACATGATCTTGCCATCGTTTACGTCATTGTTGCATTCCTCAGCTGATCCTTCACCATCGTGGACCATACCAAAGCTGTATACAGTACCAACAACATTAAGTCTACCTATTTATATTGGAACATATAATGGCTTATACTACGTTTTCTGTCAGATGTCCGAGTGAGTATGAATTAAAGGGATTCTTTGCCAAACAGTACCTTTACCCGGAAGAGTAATTATAACAATGACTGTTACTGCCGTGATTTCTAATACTATCACCTCTATGACCTCATGGATTAGAGGGTGGGACTCTTTACTCGTGGACATTATGTGCGGGAGATTCGAATCTCGGCCATGGCACTATAATAGGAGGAGTTTTTCATCCAAAATGGGCAACTGGCAAGATTTTCTCCTCCGAATATACTATATATCGAAATTCTAAATTTGCTTCTAATTAGTCCCCGTAGTGAAGCAGTTATTTACAAACCATATGCGTCTCCCTCATTTGAGGTTGCCAAGCAACGTAAATAACTGCCATTTCTCCCATTATTATTATATCTTTCCTGATATTAGCACAGATTTTGTTCTTCTGTGGTTAGAAGTAACACTATAGGGTTGTGTTTATCACGATACGCAGAGAAGCCCACCACGTGGCTAATTAATTATACAGTAGAATATGTACGCATGCCCAAGGTAGTTAGGCAGAGAATTGGTGATATCACACATACGACAAAGTAAAATAAACATGTTTATGACGTCAGTAAACAGACTTAACCTGCCGTAAGTACGGCGAAAATATGCAAAGAATCGTCTTAACAGTTCGGTTGATAATTGTCGGGATTGTTATGGTGGCAAAAATTAATATAGATGTGTGTGGGTGTGTGCGTGTGCATGTATATGCCTGCGTGCGAGGTCAGTGGGTATATTTTGTAAAAATCAACCAGTAGCATAACGTTACAAGATATGTATATAGAATTGGCCTGCCTTTCATGGATCCAATGTCATAATTCCTTGATTAGTGGGCGATTTAATTTTAGTTCTGAGAACGCAGTCATTACTTATCGACGTAATGTTACACTTATTAACAAATTTGCGAAAACTATATAGTGGGGGCTAAGAGAACACACACACACACACACACACACACACACATACACACACACCAGTGTCACTATATATGTATCCTACAACACGCATTGTCCGTGCCTGACATCAGACCTATTTCGATCCATATTCCTTATTACACCAATGTAAGAAAGTTATGTCGTTATTACAACATGTTTGAGTCTATTAGCTTTGTTATGTATAATGTAGAATCTATATTTTGGCCTCTTATGTGGTCTGGCGAAACGACCTATTAATTCATACAATGCTGCTTGATGGATTTATACTCCTGGAGTCGTTTGTTACTCCGGCAGGCATCTCCATGGGTATTAAGCTGCGGACAGAGTTTTGTTGAATATATAGCTATTATAATCCCGACGTGTCATTCACAGTATCTGCTGTTCTCGAGTATAGATCAAATAGATCAAGTGGATAGGCGCTTTAATTTAGATCCCACCACACCTAACTGCATATACTTAGGGACGCTAAATTAGGCGTGAATGAACGTTCCCTTAGTGATGAACGGAAACGTATGAGGATTAGCTGTTAGGTTCGAGTAAATCATAGTATTTACTCAGGTCTGAGACGATATTTCGTTCTAGTCCAGTAACAATCCATTGTGCAGTATTACTACCTTTTTATAGCTAAATCACTTTATTGCTTCCATTAACACCCCAAGGGTCTATCCAATTAAAAGGCCTAACCTTTTACTCAGATTAGAGAACAACTTGCTACGCCAGATTAGTCTGACGTGTATCGATATGGTTCATATAGGTAAGACTTATTTAGTTATTCGAACCCAGAATAAAGGTCAGCATATGTAGTGTCGAAATATTTTATATACAGGTTTCTTTTGAAACACAGAAAATTACTGTTGAATGTAAACTGTGGTGTCAAAATAGTTTATGATATGTATGTAGTAAGTCACCATTGAACCACACGCACGTGTTGTTTGTTGCGAGCTGTGGTATCAAATGGTATGTTTTTACGTGCTTCCGCTTTTTGTACTTAGCCTGCATGTAGCCGCTTTCCTGTGGGCGTGACATATTTGTCGCGTATGAAAAGCGAATTAGCTGGTTCCCACAGGCTGATGAGTAGACCAGACACATGCTTAGGTATACGCACACATTTATCAATATGTGGAGATATGGAACATTTTATTTTTAGATTAATGTAGGTATAGTTGTATTTAGATTTATATTTATGGTAGAGGTCTCAAAGGGTGTTTAGAGACGTTGGTGTTCTGAACCAGTGCATCTATATATATCCACACACACGCCACACACACACACACACACACACACACACACACATATATATATATATATATATATATATGAGAAAGGGAGGAAGAGATCCTGATAATCTTATCAGGATCACCATTCGTCACTCACAACGCTCCATCACCATCTACTCACACATGTCCGATTTCGTGAGCGACAACAAATGCTGACGATATCCCGTCATCCCGGATCACGGCACAGCTTCTCTGAGGGTTGCACATTCCAGTCACTGGTGCATACCCTAGAATCAGATGGTGACCTAACAGAGTCAATCTAACATGTTAACAAGATCTAGATACCAAAACAACGTCATCCACTACCACCAAATATGGAAAATTATGGCGTGGCAGAAATAGAAAGCGAAAGAAAAGAAAACGAATGTCGCGTTTAATGGTTACTTGCTGAGTATAGACTTAATCGCGTTAAGATTAGATGCTTTTGGCGCCATTCTATCGTGTTCCGCAATTCTTACCTGCGGGTCCTAGGTCTTCTTTTGTCAGGTAGATAGCGACGTCGAACATTTCTCGTTTTCGTTGTCTTTTTGCCTTGTGCCACCTTTCGCTGGACCAGCTGCAAAATTTCTGTAGCGTGTCTTTGCCTTTCTTCTCGTCAATAATGTTCTGCATCTAGACATGCACAACGATGGACATTTAAAACAGTTTTCATCGAGAAATGCGCGCAAAGACAAAGTTATATATATCTAGATGATGAGAACAGGGAAGCACATCACTGACCGGCACACAATTCGCTACTTTCGTTAGAGTTATCACCCAACGGTAAATGTTATCAACCAACGGCAAATGCTATCAACCAACGGCAAATGTTATCAACTAATAGCAAACCGTAAACATTTGAATTAACTGCATATTCTCATTGATGACATTTAATCCGATAACTAAAACACAGAAACATAAGCTGCCATTATTGTTAGCATATTCGATTGTTTGTCATTCCGAAAACTAATCACTAGAACCAGTTCATCGATATTTTTGCCTTTCATTACGCTGCGCCATTCAGACTGTTAGTAGCCTATCCTTTTCTGCCAACTGACTGGTGCCCTTTTAGCTTGGAAAACCTTTCCATGTACTTCTAATGAGGATTGGCAAAGAGTTCTGACCCAGCAGATCTGTTGGAGTTCTATTATATTAAACTAATATAAATCTACACCACTATTCTTATCCCTGAATGTGTTGTGCGCTTCGATTAAAGGTTACAATAATCCATCCACTTTATAAGTATTTTCTTATATGATATCAGGAACAAGGCTAAGAGCCTTGCATCTAAAACTCAAAGGTAGAGGAAATCTTTTGTCCCAAACTCAATTCATTTGTTTATCGTATATTGATCCCTTCATTGTTATTCTGTAATAAAACAGAGAATAAAACAGAGTTATAAGTGCTATGAATGTCTATATATTAGTTAAGGTACTCTCAATGTGTACATTGATTGCTATTGTTGTTATTATTATGGATCAATGAAGAATATATCGATGTCTACGTAGCGCGGTGTTAGCGAAAGTGGGAAATCCCACACTTGGATATGACGTCATAGGAAGAATATATCCCTGACCTGCATCTGCCCTCGGTGAGCTCCGGTGGCTTAGCGGTTAAGCACCCGACACTTGGCGCCAACGGTCGCAGGGATTAATTTCTCGGCTCACTACGTCGTGGGTGGCTGACCACGTTAAATGGCGCTGCCGTTTCCACTCACGAATACTATTGAACATATCTACTAATATTGTGATGATCATTCACGGGGATTGCGTACGTATAAAATTATCTTATTAAATATATCAATATAGATTATACGACAT
This sequence comes from Paralvinella palmiformis, assembly GCA_025642065.1. Classification (NCBI taxonomy): domain Eukaryota; kingdom Metazoa; phylum Annelida; class Polychaeta; order Terebellida; family Alvinellidae; genus Paralvinella; species Paralvinella palmiformis. Next base: position 265,013 of record JAODUP010000010.1, on the reverse strand, counting down.
TACCTCTTCATCAGAAAGATGCACCACGTCTACCACCATTATGTTAACTTCTATACCTAATGACGGATGATGATATACAGCGTTAACCTAAATATAAATATATATATATACATTTGAATATGAATGATTAATAATAATAATATCATTATTATTATCATCAGTATCATCAGCATCACCATAATCATTGTCTGCGAATTCATCATCGTCGTTGTCATCACTAGCAAGTAAGTAAGTGAGTTAGGGAGTGAGTGAGTGAGTGAGTGTGTATGTGGGCATCAGGATTTGATGTTCAAACAAGTCTCGAGCAAAACTCGGATCCGTGCTTCTGACATTTAAACACAATAAAGTACTGTACTGTCTCCTTCCAACATTATCGTTATTATTTCTACCAAATATTATGAATGTTATACTCTTAAATATTAAGGAAGAAGTTTGTTTGAACCGGAAGAAAAATAACAAAATACACTAACTTTCTATCTACAATTATTATACATTACGAGGTTGTTTTTCCCCCTGCCATCTCTTGTAGTGATGTGGACACGTTATGATTATGATCATATAAATACAGGGATACCTTTATGACAGCGGGGAAGTTAATGAAAACCGTTTGACAATTAACTAATTTACAGATACTATGAGAAAGCAGTAGCACTGATTATTTCGAAAAATTGCCTTAAAATTTTATCTTTCACCTGTCTGAGATAAATAGGTGTATTTTAATTGTATATTAGCTTGATTTAACATAGTTTGGTTACAGTACAAAATGTTTAGATATTTTCATTCAGTTTAAACTATATGGAAATATAGTTCAGATCTGTAATCAACGTGTGTGTGTGTGTGTGTTACGAGGTAAACCTTTGCTAAGAGATATATTTTAGCCACACGACAACTAACAATTCGGTATTCGGTAGGTTGGAATCCCAAGAGAATTACTTACGATGTTCATCATGGTGAGGAGATATTGATCCACCAGACTCCTTCCGTGAAATCTGACTACCGTCTGATCAGCCACCAATAGGATCTCCATATGACGTGGATTCCGGTGGAATACCTCTCTCTTGGTACGTGATAAAACACGGTCGTGGCTGACTGGCTGGTCTGTGTCTGTGTGTGTTTGTTTGTGAATGGTAAGTTATATAACAATTGTCAGAGTTCGTTCAATATAGATCGACTTAAAAGGAACAGTTATCTGTCATATGATGATATGAGGACGATCAGATAATTACTGTTATTACTACTGTTGATATTACTGTTAACGATGACAATCATCATCTTCACCACCACCATCATCATCACCGCTACTCTTACCACCATTACCATCACCACCACATTTACCATCGTTAATAGTAGTAATTCTATTACTGACAACAACAACTACTACTACTATTGCTACTACTATTACTACTAATACTGTTAACAGATCATAGTATTATTATAATTAGTTTTATATTTCCATAAGTTAACTCTCTATAATCAACATACCATGTTGCATGGTTCTCATTGAATCATCGAATGACTGTGAGTTTTTACTCTGAGGTAAGTAAACAATGGACACCACGTGCCTCTTCCCAAACCCAATGTTACTGTTGTCGTCTTCTAATGGACTCACTTGTATCTCTTTATTATCAATATCAAAGACACCGCCCTGTAATTTAAGCGTGTGTATCAGAACATGGGCGCATGTGCGGGCGTTTACACACACACACACACACACACACACACACACATATACACATACACACACGCACGCGCGCGCATGTGCACACACACACACATATAATATATATATTTCCAGAGAGAGAGAAAAATGAGGTATGACCCCTGTGACCCCCCCCCACACACTGATAGTTCATAATGGTCTAAATGGGAGGTTTTAATGTTGTTGTTTATACCAGCCAATGATGGTTTATAATCTATTACTTCTCGTAGATAACAGACAGATCTATAGTTGAGACAAAACGACTAAATCTTAGAAAGTAGTTCTACACCCCAACTTACTCAGCCACAGAGTAGGGATACATTTATAGGGTTAGGCTTAATTTGTAATCTGTAATTAATCGTTTGCTTATCGAATCAGAGAAAATACTTTACGTGTCATTAGCTCTCATCGTATAAATATATTGCCAATAATTGGAAACGGAAAAATTACAACCGTGAAATCTGACAGCCACTTGTTGAAAAAGAATAATAAACAATGAGAACTATTTTTTTCATACAGTTCACACGAGTATTACTTAGTAACCCATTTCAAAGTTAACATAAATTTTCTTTTACATACCAATCGATAAAACATTTGTTTAGATTTATTAATCTCCAGGCGAATGTTAATTGCTGTACTTAATAAGCTATACGAGAAGAAACAAAAAATAAATGGAAAAAAACACCCCAATTCCTACTAATTTAGTGCCGATACCAAGTTTATGTTCCTAGCGATTTCGTATTATACATTATTCAGCACAGATCTTTAAACACAATTTTCACGAAGAGAAGTTTTTGTTTTATCGTTTAGTTGGCGCTGGAAAGTGACTTTCAAATGAACGAATGTATTCTTGATGAACCTGATTAATTTCTTTCTTTCTTTCTTTCTTTCTTTCTTTCTTTGAGCTGGACAGCCAGTAAGAGATATGGAGTTCTGGATACTAATGTGGGCGAGAGGTTGAACGGGTCTCCGAAATATAACAACGATCGTGGCGTTTCGGAATAGATAAGAGGAGAGAAAAATGTCAAGTGATGAGCGTCTGTCAACTTTGACCTCTGTATAGGGAGACTTTTTCTCTCTATTCGTGTCTCCTTGAACAAGGTCATTTGAACTTGAAGCAGATTATGGTGGACGTCGTTGAAAAACTAAGTCTTTGTCTTCCAGTGTTTATAAACTATGTTTTGAGACGTATTTTTTCTTGACAACAAAATAACACTAATCTGTTAGTGAAATCTGCGCTATACATGTATTGTATTATAAAACGGGTGTTCCTGTAGCACAGTTAGTAGCTCACTGCGCTGCAAACCTCCAGTTCTCCGGTGTGTGTTTGTGTGTGTGTGTGTGTGTGTGTGTAGGTGGGTGGGTGGGGGGGTTAATGTAATCCTACTCGACCATATGGTCCAGGTGTCAGCAGTGCAGGGGTTAAATAAAACCATCATACTCACTCACTCACTCACTCATCCCAGTCACTCACTCCTAAGCTGGCTTAGAGCCGTTACTACAAACTGGGATGCCATATTGATGTTACTTTCTAGTAATTTTTAAATTCGCACCTGAACAAGAAACGAACCCACAATGAACGTACCAAACCTCCACATAGAGATACGACGGTGCCTGGATCGGTGAACTCGCCCCTATCAGTCTCCGGGAAAGCCTCGTAGAAGCATCTCCACGATAACAGCTTGGATACCATTACTTCGTCCTCCATCCACTGGACAGAGGCACCGGACGACAAGATGCGACTTCTGGGCTTCCGTAGCCAGAACGATAATTGGCCAGTTTCGTTTACAGGGATTGTTAATTTGTACGTCGACGGATGTCGATCTTCGTTTTGGTATTCGGGTATTTTCGGTTCGACAGCGTTCGGAAATGGTACCGGCTTGTTTCGGGTATCGAACAATACAATGTTGACCTGCATACTATCATCTAGAAATGTCAAATATATAATGACAATTGATGATGTGAATATATCAAATTAACGTATTTACTAATGAGGTTACGGAATTGCTCAACATCAAACGTCCAGGATATGGCATTCGATTAAAATCAGTAAATCAACTCTACTCACGTGAGTCATGCTGTTGGAACTGAAAATGTAGAAGAAAAAAGTGTCATAATCATTATTAATAATATATTTCTCATCATTGTGACTATCATTTTTAGCATTATTATCATTTAAAAACAACAATACCTTGCATAAGTACAAACAATACGAAATGGATCAAACGATCTCTGAAAGTAATGAGGCGAAATGAAAGATGAAACACGTTTCGGGAGTGGCCAGACCAGAATTTGAACCTCGATGCTGGAGGTCTGTAACAAGCCACGCTATCACTTAAGTTATAGAGACTTCTTCGAAGGTATTACTTTAAAAAGTGTTGATCTCGTTCATAAAGTATCTTAGTATTGTGGCGGAGTTAGTCATTGGTTTAACATCTGAAACAACATGTGATCGTCCAGGTGTGTAGATATTAAACAAATCTGGGTAGGTACTATGTGCCATTTGTTCATTGGAAAATGTATTACAAGTAACACTGTTTGTTTTACCTTTATTCAAAAATCTATCTATATTGATGTTTTTAAAGTCAACTTCTTAATAGGTGTCAGTAATTTATAAAATAAAATATTTCACTGTCTTTCAGAAAACTTGTTTGCGGTATTTTCCCAATCTGATGTGATTCTGGACACAGTTTTAATATTTGAGACGGAGGAAGATCCTATTCTGTGTGTGAGCATCCAACTCTCTCTCTACTGGATCCCCTGATCTCTGATCCTATTGTTCAGCTTTCACGATCACGATGTATCCGGTATAAAGATGAGAAGATGAGGTGGACTATTAGAATAGAATAGTTTATTTGATTATCACAATTACACATCCGGTCAGTGACTAAAGATTTTTTCATTCTGATGTATCAATTCTTCTTAGTTCGGATCTTGATATTAGTTACCCTGTATATTGGGACCGCTCCGATAGGGTAGTGATTAAAGCGCTGCGTTGCATACTTCCAGATTACTGGTTCGAATCAGAGGCTTATCTGCGTTTGTGGGATGTTTACCTGGTGAGTCGCCACTCGGCCATATGTACCAGATGTGACCAGCACCGAGACTAAACAAACAACTTGCTCACAGACTGATTGACTGACTGACTGACTCACATACTTACTCACTCACTCACTCAATTAATCAATCAAGTAGTATCGTCAACATCAATCAAATAATCAATCAGGTTCACGAACTTTATAAGGTGGTGGGTGAATTAACGAGTGTGGGTGAGTGAGTGCGTCAGTGAGTGAGTGAGTGAGTGATCTGTTGAGCTTCAGTCATTGTCACATCTAAGACGTATGACCGATAGCCGACACGAAATATACCGGGATTCGACCGCAAGCTCTGGATGTCTACAGTCTACCAAACAACCCTCTATCAGCTGAGCCGTTTTTGCTTGACCCAATTACAAAACATTTAAAACATTTGTTTAGTCATCCATTAGTCTGAACTGTTAGGTCAAGAACTGTGTCGTTCGGGATATGTTAATCGGAAATTGATGGGATAGTTGCATGGGCAATGACGTTTACAATGAAATCGAAACTGAAAGCAGAATTCCACAAAAGGTAATATGTAGGCCATTAAAATAATACCATTTTGGAACGGCATGCTCTTATTAATGAATGAACATATTCCGTAATACATCATTTTGTTTGATATTTGACTTATTTTGTTTACATGTAATTCGTTTATTTATTTATTACCTGTACAGTGCCAAGGTATTATTTAGAATAATGCGTTTTATAAAAACATAATATATGATGATGATGATTTATGATGATAATGATGATGATAATAACGATGAAAATGATGTTGACGATACTACTACTACTACTACTATTACTACTACTAATAATAGATGACTTCCATATAGTAGGAAGATCCTGTGGTGCAATTGATAGGGCGCTGCACCATTGATCTGCAAATCGTGGGATTGGTTGCCTATTGGTTAGCACTGCCTGTGCGATGTATCATCCTTCAGTAGAATGCTTCGGGCGGATCACGTGATCGCTCTTCAGAGCAGCGCCTCGGCCATACGTCCCAGATGTGATCCAGGTTTAACAAACTATTCACCGATCGACCACAACTGTTCTAGATACGAATTACATATATAAACTAATCAACGGCTCTAAATGAAGACACTGACATATAACGACAACAAATCTAGTATCACGTGACACTCAAACATGATGGATGTCTATCGCCATAAATCACATCATTTATTTAGCCGGGAGATTGGATCATGTTTCAGCACCTAGATCCTCTAGACTCGACGAGGCGACAACTACCGAATGTTGCTAGCAGAACACGCCGCACGTTACCACTCTACTCCGTGAGTGTGTATTCAGGCAGCAATCCCGCTCGTTTGTGACCTGGGAGTGCAAAAAAATCCGCCTCAGATAGAGAGAAAGAGAGAGAATTCCACCAAACTCCAGACAGATCCAGATCCAGCTGAGATCGATGTCTTACTGCTGGTTAGTCCGAGATTTATTATGCATGTACTCCGTCACCCTTACACAGGATCCTTATCGATAAAACAATCGAGACAGATAGATGTCATTATAAGACAGATTCCGGTACTGCAACTTGCCGAGCTGTAGAGCATACTGACTACACACTACCGACTGGGCTAAGGATGGACTGATGATTCTTGGGCGCAGGCTGCCCCATTTCCGAGACGAAGCGTTAAGATGAGGTCGGTGGGGGGGTGGGGGTGGGGCGATTGACTTTTCTCCAACACGTGATGATCTGTGGGAGTTCTTGCGGCGGACGAGAAAAATGCCGATCATCATCGTGCCGAAGTTTCCGGGTACGAAATCTATCGTCATCGGAGACCGAAAGAGCAAACCAGACGGAAGATGGGAGGTTGGCTTATCTGGTTTACTAGAGAGTTGTCTGTCTTATGTATAAAGCTTTAAACATTTACACAGGATCTCTCCGTTCGCGAGACTACCAATAACCTACCAGATCCCGCCAAATGTCATGTCGCACAAAGTCCAGTTCGCTAAAACTGTCGTCAAAAGGTTTTAAAAACAAACCATCTGCGATGTAGAAGTTCTTAGTACATTCAGACGACTGGATTGGCTCAGAAACTTGTCGTCTGGCAGTTGTAAATCAAACTGTCCTTTCCCAGACTTGGATGTGAGTTTTGCGCTGGCACCGTTTCGGGATTTTATCGTCGCTTTTCGGCAACAAGAGAGAGAGAGGGGGTTTCCTTGTGATATATAGAGGAATCTCTCTGGTTATCTTCACAGGATGTAAATATGTTTATTATTCCAAGTTAGAAGTGCTGACATCGCAGTCCGACCTAACGGGGAGGGGGGGGGGTGTTCCCGACTTCCGTCCGGTCTTACTAAACACCACCGGGAAGAGTGTTGTTCGCTATTTAGTTTAGCCGAGAGTTTGTATTGTAATCAGTACTTTGTTATCCGCGAATAATCGGTCAAACCAACGAAAACACTTTACAACAACCATATTACTGATATAAATGAAGTCTGCACAAACATGCATTTCTCTTTTGGGATGATTGATTGTTCGAGTTGATTGATCGATTTCGTTGTTTCTCTTCTTAATTTCACGAAGGAGATCCTCAAAGTCTATGTCCTCTTTTACGTCTACTGGGTCCCGCTAATGGACACAGATCCAGGATGTCCCGGACTTGTTTTCTATCTAAAACTAGAATATTTTCATTCCGTTCACGTCAGCATTTTTTCCCCTCCGGCTTCCCAGCATCTTTGTCGGATAGTATTTTGTCAGAAGAATGATTTAGTGTTGTTTAGACTTTTGTTTTTAAAACCGGGCGATGCTGCATCAACTCCACACAGACACACACGCGCGGGCGCGCACACATACACACACATTGAGGTGCCCTTGTTATATTTATATATGCATTTAAATGGACGAAATAATACATCATTAGCTTATAGGACACCACTTTCGGATTAGTTTATCCAGATCCACCCACCCACTCTAGGCACGCGCACGCAGAGCTCATTCGACCAAAAACAGTGACTAGAGTCGATATGAATACAGTCGAGTCTCGTTTATCCGGTTACCGATTTACCCGAATTTTGATTTGATTTTGAAGTATTACTAGGAATATTCCATAAAGGGTAAACTTGTACCGATGGTTCTGCTAATTCAACGCACTTCTCCTAAATATGTCCATATATATATATATATATATATATATATATATATGCCACTCTGTAACTATCGATTATCTGAAATTTCTATCAACTGAATTATTTGTCACCCAAGGCCCAACACATACTCATGCAATTTCTCAAAACCAGGTCGGCTAATCTAAGGCTGACTGTAGAGAGCTAAGCGTTGTATCGGTTCTCCTAATATTACTGACAGATGTCACACAGCGGTGGCTAATGACATCTGTCTTTGTTTACTTACCTGAGCATATGAGCCGTAAACAGTTCCAATGAACACCGATGCTAATGTCCAGACTGCCTTCAGGTCAAAGCCCATGACTACCATGGAAGCGAGTGCGCACGCGCGTCAGCGTTTAGCGGCTATAGGCTTCCCTAAATGCGGGCAGCATTTGGTGAAATTGTCTACAATAGTAAATATTTATATGGGAAAATAAATTGTTGATGTCGCGGCGTACGATTGGACACCAACACTTCGTTCGGGATGTCCGGCGTCAGGCTCCACACAATTCTCTCACATAACCACCGCCTTCTATTACCGACCTGCCGTGCTTCGTCCTCCACGCACACTCACAATCACGCGCACCTAAACAAGAACTTGCCGGACGATTCACCTGAGCCGCCTTCCGGAGCCGTTCGTACCCGAACAACTATCCGGAGTCCGTGGAATAATATCGCGAACACTGAGAGAGAGAGAGAGAGAGAGAGAGCAGTTCTTACGTAAACTGGTCGTGTATTTAGGCCACGAATAAGTAGGTCTGGTGAATCTGGATCGCTCGACATAACCACCGCTTAAACTGTCGGCTACTTGGGGGCCTAAAAACCGGAAGTCTGGGTCGGATTCAAAGTGCCAGTTCGGCGTTGACTGGCTCCGACTGGCTACTTGGTTAGTTAGTTGGTTGCGGGGCCAATTCTAAACGAAATGTCTCGATTCTAACTTTTATATTCTGTTTAGTATAACCTCTATACGAACTCAACGCATGCGCGATATAATCTCCTCGGTTTGATAATCTTCTCATTTATTTCTCAGAAGACCGTGTATACGGCCACACACACACACACACACAAACGAAGCCGCACACACACACACTAATGTGGAGCGCTAATGTGGTGCCAGCGAAAACTAGTTCGTTTTCAGCGAACGATGATGTATTATGGGGATTTCAGAGTCGTATTTCGACTGGTTTTTGTTTGAAATAAGCGGCCAGACGGTTAATGATCACTATCTGTTATAGGAAGACAAGTAACCCTCTCTGTCCTGTGGAGGCGCCACATTACCACATCAGGACGTTTATAAGAAACAGGCATCACCAAACGAAGTTCGTAACGAGGTTATCCGAAAAACTGCTCCCGATACCGGAAACGGGCATCGTAACGTGTCCCGACAGCGTTATGGCGGCGTCTGAAGGTGTGAGATGCGATCATTCTGGCAGTAGACAGATATACAGACAGACAAACAAACAGACAGACATAGTGCATCTCTAACATATCCGGAACATCATATCAGGATTTAGCGGATTTGTTGTGGGGCAGAGTAAGTGGAGAGACTGGAACTAACCAGCCTCGAGTTTTGTTTGTTGTTAATTTGCTGACGTAATTGCACGTGACCGGTAAATCATGCGTCCGGCGTAGATTGTTTGATGGTTTGGTTTTTGTTAGCGAACAGATTGGCTAAGTAGTGTTAGAAATTGTGGCTAATGTTTAGCCAACGTCTAACCGACGTTCGTTTGTTTGTTAACTTTAACCCCCCCCCCACACACACACACCCCCGGTTTTCTAATTTTTGGTTTATTTGGTCCCGGAACCTTAATCAGCAATGTCGACTTTAGAAGCTATAGGCCTCAGAAACTCAGCGGTCACACACATACACACACACATACACACACACACACAGACACACACACACACACACAAACACACACATACGAACACACACATATTATATATATATATATATATATATATAACACACACACATACACACACAATATATATATATATATATATATATATACACACAAAGAGAAATAGTGAGTAATGAATGTTGTATTTAAATCTTTATTAGACATCTGTATATCACTAGGTATTCTACACACGTTTTCCATCCCATAAATATATCATCTTCAGTTACCAGGCCGTATTTGGTCTGATCTCCATCCATTTCTTGATCTGAGGAATGCTTTCGAAGCGTTCTCTGTGCGACTTCAGTTTGGGATATTTATCCCAATGGACCTGGACACCGAATACCTCGGGCCACGTTGTGCCATGATAAAAGCCTATATCAGCAATGGTAATCTGTAAATATGGGATAGAAACGTATCGGTTTTAACCCTTCCCCGTTGAATCGTACACATGTTGTACTCTGTGTCTCCGTGCTAGTACCTTTTAACTACATTGCTCAAGCACAAACCCACGCATACACGCGCACCAACACACGCACGAACGCACGAACACATACCGTATCTCCGACAAACCACCCATCGCCATTGTTATTTTTTTTGAGCAGTTTCTCAAATCGTTCCAACTTGTCTGGTACAAATTCCTCTTGATAAGTCATTTTCATCTTCTCCTACAAGATTAATGACGATCAGAAAATATTAACAACAACCGCAGCACTAGCACCAGCAACAGCAACCACAATAATAATAATAATAATATTATTATCGTCATCAAATATATTTCTAAGTCTAAATATTAATTATTAGATAATAAAGTTGGCTTTCAGCAATATTTGCCTCTGACATAGCAATTTTGATGTGCTAACGACAACAAACAACAACTTCACTGATATCTACTAAAACAATGACAATTCTGACATTAATCGTAATGGTACGTTATGATAACAAATGCGCCTACAGAATCATTAAATGTAAGTGCATTCTGTCACAATGCTCAAATGATAGTGATGCATCTACCTGAAGCTGTTTGTGACTTATAAATAAATTGTCACTTATAATTATATATTTTTAAATAATTCACCGTAGCTAGAATCCAATTTTGCGCTGTGCCAATAATGTATATCTACCTTTTTATCGGGATCTGTCTCTCTCAAGAATTTCATTAATGGCCTGTTGAAGTCCTCCTGACAGCCAACTATCATGTCAACATAAAGCTGATCTTCAGGAGTTTTGCCGTGAAAACCTGCGCATATATATATATATATATATATATATATATATTAGTATTTAGCTGAAGTTAAAAATTGTGCTAACAAACACCGCATCCAGCCTTTTTTATTTGTAGAGAGGACATAAATAAAGATTGCGAATCTCTCGTCGTGTTGATTGTTGTAATATATTTGTGGGTGATGTTTTTTATCTGGTTGACAAGACTGATCAGTTCGGCACAAATTACGTTATCTATCTTAACGTTGGAATATCATCAGCCAGCCGACGTTGATACAAATGATAAACTGCCTTTTGCGTATACTTACCTAACTTATAGGCCAAATAGCGCAGAATCGCATAGCTTTGTCCAATTAGTCGGTTGTGGCCTTCGACTTCAAGAACCGGCAACTGGCCACAGGGCATCTCTAAAATAATTTTTTAAATCCATAAAACTCAACGATTAATAATAGTCATCATGCCCCCCCCTCCCCTGGATGCCATACGACATAATGGTGCAGAAAATCTAAATGCCGTCATACCGCGCGCTCTACGTCATTAACTGGGTTGAAAACGACGTACACCGAAATGACGTAAAGCGAGGCACTACTGTACATCAATTAGTCCGGGGGTTTGTAAACACACGCGCACACACGCAGACACACACACACACACACACGCACGCACGCACAACTAACTCGGTTTTAGTTCGGTCCATTCTTCTTTAGTAACTCTGCGATCTTCATAATCTTGTTCAGCCAAAGCGAATAAAAGTCTCGAGAATTCTGCTCGACCACGATTATCAAAATAATATAACTTGTAGGGAGACATGTCGAGACTGAAATATGGAAATAGACAGAAATATTATTTCTTTCCTTATAATAATTGTCTAGTAATTCAATTGTTCAATTGGAATCCTTACTTACACAGATCCACTTTGTCAGGTACTTAATGACGCGTTATCTGGTCAAGTCACACACGTGCGTGTATATATATATAAATATATATATATATATATGTGTGTGTGTGTGTGTGTGTGGGGTGTGTGTGTGTGAGGGGGGGAATGTGTGTGGGGTGGATGATAGATAGGTGGATGTTTTTATATTTATATAATTTATTGTCTGTCATAAGATTATCTTCTATTTAAGTATTGACTTTTCTCTTCAACATTTTATTGGTTTAATCTCACAAAATAGTTTAACTTTTCGTTGTCGGGGGGAAAAAAACAACGCCTAATAAACTCTAGATTGATATTATTGAACTACATCAACCTGATAAATCACACACATCATTGAACTGAAAGATAACCCATAAACGAAACCGACCTTTAACCTACATAACAAATACATACTTGTTACACGACCTTTCGTTTGTCTGGGGAATTATTAGGTTAGAGGGCAGGACACGTAAAACAAATTACATAATACAAATTAACGAAATGTGGTAAGCAAAAAGGCAACAGTCAATCCTCGTTCGTTTGCTTTAAGTTGATGACGTAGTTTTTAAACGATACTATATACCACAAAGTTTGCATATCACAAGGCATATTATGCTGCGGTTAAGATGTTCCTTTTTCTGTGCGTGGAGACTGTATGTTTCCAGGTCCATGCGTTCTAAGAAAAGTTGATCTAGAGCTGTATATTCCGTGCACTATTTGCGTCTTTGGAGGCACGCCGTTTAAGTGTTTGGCCTGGTTATCCAGCATTTAAATGACTGTAGCAGACACAGTACGCTCTTAAAGCATGTACTCCTGACTCAGGAATAGAAACACTGCATCGCATCTCGAGCGGTGGCATTGGACACAGCTCGTGTGGTTGGTGTGTTTTATATAACACGTTTAGTTGTATATATAATTCACCGTAGTTGTTTGTGGGAATAGAATTATCTTTCCTAGGTCCAGTTATGTCCAGTCTGTACTATGACATTCAAGGCTAACTTTAGTCTCCTTGTCATTAATAAAACCCTATATTATAATTATAGTTTGTATAGCAGACATTAGGTCTGATTTGAAAATGTTAATATATAGAACGGCAATTCCGCCATAACGGTCTGCTAAAGCGCCGATGTAAATTGTTATAATAGTGACGAGTAGGTCATAGTATTTATTGGATTTGTATGTTTATGAGGTATTTGACCCTCCAGCAAATATCACAACGCATATTATGCTGCGGTTGAGAAAGTTCCGTTTTCTATGCGTGGAGACCATATTTCCCGGTCCCTGCATTCAAGAAAAGTTGATCTAGAGCTGTAATAATCCATGTACTATTTGCGTCTTTGGAGGCACGCCGTTTAGGTGTCTGGCCTGGTTATCCAGCATTTAAATGACTGTAGCAGGCACAGTACGCTCTTAAAGCATTATAAGTACTCCTGACTCAGGAATAGAAACACTGCATCGCATCTCGAGCGGTGGCATTGGACACAGTTCGCGCGGTTGGTGTGTTTTACATAACAAGTTTACTTGTATATATAATTCACCTTGGTTGTATGTGGGAATAGATTTATCTTTCCTAGGTCCAGTTATGTCCAGTTTGTACTATGACATTCAAGATTAGCTCTAATCTGCTTGTCATAAATAACATTTAAGAACTACAATAGTTAGAATAGCATAAATTAGGTCAGGTTTGAAAATGATAGCATAGTTCAAACAGTACGGAAGCTATGACGCGCTATTACGGTCTGCTTCAGCGCAGATGTCAGTCTTTTAATAGTAATCGCTTCATGACGCCTGCCCGTTGTAAAAACTGATCTTTGAAGACAGTGACAATTGGGTTATATGGTTTATATAGTATTGCTTTGAAGAAAGATACAGCAATTGAAAAATAGCTATAAATAGGGCTGCTTAGATAATTAAGCTAAACATTCTCACTACTGCCGTGATCTGACTTGGGTGTTTTACACCCAAACTCCACGGCTGTAGGTGATTCGTATTTTGATTTTGCTTGGCGGCTTAGGGACTGGTGAGACATTACACATGTCTCAGCAAGAAAAGTCGCCACTCTGGATTCAGTCCCCCGAAGAAACGTCCAGAGTTTGAATTCACGGTTCGAGATTCTCTGTGCCTGTGCCTTATTATACACAGCTAAAACATACGAACACACACATATTATATATATATATATATATATATATATAATACACACATACACACACATATATATATATATATATACACACAAAGAGAAATAGTGAGTAATGAATGTTGTATTTAAATCTTTATTAGACATCTGTATATCACTAGGTATTCTACACACGTTTTCCATCCCATAAATATATCATCTTCAGTTACCAGGCCGTATTTGGTCTGATCTCCATCCATTTCTTGATCTGAGGAATGCTTTCGAAGCGTTCTCTGTGCGACTTCAGTTTGGGATATTTATCCCAATGGACCTGGACACCGAATACCTCGGGCCACGTTGTGCCGTGATAAAAGCCTATATCAGCAATGGTAATCTGTAAATATGGGATAGAAACGTATCGGTTTTAACCCTTCCCCGTTGAATCGTACACATGTTGTACTCTGTGTCTCCGTGCTAGTACCTTTTAACTACATTGCTCAAGCACAAACCCACGCATACACGCGCGCCAACACACGCACGAACGCACGAACACATACCGTATCTCCGACAAACCACCCATCGCCATTGTTATTTTTTTTGAGCAGTTTCTCAAATCGTTCCAACTTGTCTGGTACAAATTCCTCTTGATAAGTCATTTTCATCTTCTCCTACAAGATTAATGACGATCAGAAAATATTAACAACAACCGCAGCACTAGCAGCAGCAACAGCAACCACAATAATAATAATAATAATATTATTATTATCGTCATCAAATATATTTCTAAGTCTAAATATTAATTATTAGATAATAAAGTTGGCTTTCAGCAATATTTGCCTCTGACATAGCAATTTTGATGTGCTAACGACAACAAACAACAACTTCACTGATATCTACTAAAACAATGACAATTCTGACATTAATCGTAATGGTACGTTATGATAACAAATGCGCCTACAGAATCATTAAATGTAAGTGCATTCTGTCACAATGCTCAAATGATAGTGATGCGTCTACCTGAAGCTGTTTGTGACTTATAAATCAATTGTCACTTATAATTATATATTTTTAAATAATTCATCGTGGCTAGAATCCAATTTTGCGCTGTGCCAATAATGTATATCTACCTTTTTATCGGGATCTGTCTCTCTCAAGAATTTCATTAATGGCCTGTTGAAGTCCTCCTGACAGCCAACTATCATGTCAACATAAAGCTGATCTTCAGGAGTTTTGCCGTGAAAACCTGCGCATATATATATATATATATATATATATATATATATATATATATATTAGTATTTAGCTGAAGTTAAAAATTGTGCTAACAAACACCGCATCCAGCCTTTTTTATTTGTAGAGAGGACATAAATAAAGATTGCGAATCTCTCGTCGTGTTGATTGTTGTAATATATTTGTGGGTGATGTTTTTTATCTGGTTGACAAGACTGATCAGTTCGGCACAAATTACGTTATCTATCTTAACGTTGGAATATCATCAGCCAGCCGACGTTGATACAAATGATAAACTGCCTTTTGCGTATACTTACCTAACTTATAGGCCAAATAGCGCAGAATCGCATAGCTTTGTCCAATTAGTCGGTTGTGGCCTTCGACTTCAAGAACCGGCAACTGGCCACAGGGCATCTCTAAAATAATTTTTTAAATCTATAAAACTCAACGATTAATAATAGTCATCATGCCCCCCCCTTCCCCTGGATGCCATACGACATAATGGTGCAGAAAATCTAAATGCCGTCATACCGCGTACGAAAACGACGTAAAGCGAGGCACTACTGTACATCAATTAGTCCGGGGGTTTGTAAACACACGCGCACACACGCAGACACACACGCACGCACGCACAACTAACTCGGTTTTAGTTCGGTCCATTCTTCTTTAGTAACTCTGCGATCTTCATAATCTTGTTCAGCCAAAGCGAATAAAAGTCTCGAGAATTCTGCTCGACCACGATTATCAAAATAATATAACTTGTAGGGAGACATGTCGAGACTGAAATATGGAAATAGACAGAAATATTATTTATTTCCTTATAATAATTGTCTAGTAATTCAATTGTTCAATTGGAATCCTTACTTACACAGATCCACTTTGTCAGGTACTTAATGACGCGTTATCTGGTCAAGTCACACACGTGCGTGTATATATATATAAATATATATATATATATGTGTGTTGTGTGTGTGTGTGTGTGTGTGTGTGTTAAGTGTGTATAATAGGTTGATGTTTTTATATTTATATAATTTATTGTCTGTCATAAGATTATCTTCTATTTAAGTATTGACTTTTCTCTTCAACATTTTATTGGTTTAATCTCACAAAATAGTTTAACTTTTCGTTGTCGGGGGGAAAAAAACAACGCCTAATAAACTCTAGATTGATATTATTGAACTACATCAACCTGATAAATCACACACATCATTGAACTGAAAGATAACCCATAAACGAAACCGACCTTTAACCTACATAACAAATACATACTTGTTACACGACCTTTCGTTTGTCTGGGGAATTATTAGGTTAGAGGGCAGGACACGTAAAACAAATTACATAATACAAATTAACGAAATGTGGTAAGCAAAAAGGCAACAGTCAATCCTCGTTCGTTTGCTTTAAGTTGATGACGTAGTTTTTAAACGATACTATATACCACAAAGTTTGCATTTCCCCCTGATGGTTCGTTAAGCGCATTTGAAGCCTTGAATTATAACCCATAAATGACACCATATATAAACGATTGTTTATTATTGACCACGTAATTGGATGAAATGCTTAGAAACAGGCTTATGGAGTGGCTACGCTCGGACTTCGTTAAATAGTAATTGTGCCATACCTTATAACGTCCTAGATGTATCCTGATACAAAGTCCGGTTGTTAGAACCTTCACAGAAAACGAGTATAAAAGCGGATAATGCAACACAACGGACTAATATATGGCAATTTATACACCAGCATGCCCGTCGAATATATGTATTCATTCGTTATAGATAAGAAGTCAGGTAAATGTAAACTGATCGATGCTGTTACGCCTCCATGTCAGCCATCGTGGTATATATCGGATGCGGGACATGACGGTAATAATGATGAATCGGTTCATAATAGAAATGATATTACGAATTATAATACAGTGGGCCTGACAAAGCACCCTTACAGACTGAAGCCATACGAGTGCTTTAAACCCAGCCCGGCTCATTAGAGAACAAAAACACAATAAAACATATTAAAACCAAACAAAACATAATAAAACACAACAAAAACATAACAAAACACAACACTAATCCTAAACTGACTGATATTATACACCTTTGATCGTTTCGTACAAGTTGTTCCGCTAGTTAGCGCCACGTGACAGATACACATCGATAGCTGAAACAACACGGGATTGGTTTGAAACAATAATTTAAAGACATTTAGTTTAAAGACATTTAGTGCAATATAATCGAACTGTTATGTTATTACTATCATTGATATGGCTGTTGTGTTTTATATCGCGATGTACTCCCGGTAATTTCATTTACCTAGTTATATGTTGCAATATACTGAAATAGTTTTAAAGTTTTACTTCTCTGTATTTCTTGTGATTAAAAATAAATAAATAGGAACAGATCTACTACATTGCGACGAATAATTGAATGAAGGAAGGAAGGAATTAATTTATCAACCAATCAATCAGTGAATCAATCACTCAATCAAACAATCAACTAAGCGATCGATCGATCAATCAATCCGTTGAAAAATCTTCTGATATGAGACCAGGTACAAGGTTAAGGTGACCCGGAAAATGTTGATATTCGCGTAAGAGACTAAACTTCATGAACAATGAACAAACTTCAATTTTTATGCATTAAAAATGTTTATATCGTAGATCAACTTAACTCTACACAATGAGGTATACTAACTAATATATGTCAATTATAACAATAGATGACGTCAGACAGAACATCTTCATATCTGTTGCTATTATTGACTCCGGAGAATGTCTTGTGTCCTCGATAAGACGACCCCATTCAATCAATTAATCAATCAATCGATCAACCAAATTAATCATTATTAATTTATTAATTGACGGCATTTCTTTGATAAATAGATAGATTTTCAGTTGCTGATGCACAAGTCAGAGTTATTTTTAATCATCTTTTAATCAGATGTGGGTTTGTTTGAGGGGGCCACTGATCCCTTCACCTGACCTAATATTTTTCATCTGAGAGATCAATGTGTATTTGAGTTGATTTTACAGAGACGTACCTTTTGTTTGAGAGACTAGTATTCTACCATTTATGGCAGAAATATTGCAAGTTTATGTTCACTTTTGATATCATTATATGTATGATGTCATGTGGATTACGCTGATATAAATATTTATTGTGGATCTGAGTTTGTGGGTGAAATATTAATGGATTTCAACATGTCAAAAGTGACTGCATAAAATTGATTCTACAGGATATAATTGATTCTACAGGTCAATACACCATTGTGTATGGATGTGAAAGCTTGGCTACAACATGAGTGAGCTAAACCAACAAGGCACCGAGAAAAACTACTATCCAGGAATATTTAAAACATGGGGACAATGTCATAAGCAAACAATTAAGTTACCTGGAGCTTTGTTTGAGGGTTTTGCTACCCTAGAAGAGGCAGTTGAATTCCTCTGTGGAAAAAGATGTCATTCTGGTATTTAATGGGCGTGGCCAGAGTATGCCATTGGATGAACATATGTCAGGTACAGATACAGATCTTCATGATGATACAATCACAGTGTCAAAGCAGAATTATGAGAGTGGGGTTCATTATGAGAAACAAATTATTGATCTTGTTTTGACCTTTGTGGGGTATGCCTTGGATAGTTCAACTCTTGGTTATGTGACGAACGCACTAGTTTAATTTTTATTAAGTTGAGGAGTTAACACGTGCACAGGACATATTATGGGATACTGCAAATCGTGATGTAATAGGCGTATATACAAAACGGCGTGATGGATCAACCAGATCAGTGTCTGATATTATTGCTTCGGATATCACTGGGGCAATCTAGAAATTGTACCTAGCAGGTATTGTACTAAATGTAGCTGTTGATTCCATGGGATTGAACAAGTTCCCAAAGGTAACACTATTAGAAACAAATACGTTATCCATGTGCGAAAGACTAGCAGCCGTAGAAAATCGGGTGAGGGAACTTGAAGTGACAGTCAGTGAGAATGTTTGCAAAATAGCTGTGATGGGAGAGAAGGTTGAAAAGGGTAAAAGTTACGCGAGTGTGTTGTCATCCAAATCACCAGTCCACCACACTCCAGTAAGGCCGGTAAGACTACTCCATCAGCTCCACCGCTCCCAACGGAACAACTTCAGTCGAGTGGGAGTTCAAGAGGTTTAACCTCTGTGGATAAGCGACTTCCACATTCTCATGGAGCTCGTAAAACGGGAGCACATAAGTAGTTGTTTGGTAATTTCTTCCGTCCTTTTTTATGGATAGGAATTACATTAGCATCTTTCCAATGGCTAGGTACTTGGCCTTCTTCGTGGTATTTCCTGAATATCAGTGTGAGTGGGATAGCATTCTTTTAGTACCCTTGGGATTTGAACTGTTCCAGGTGACTTCTCTGTCTTTAGCTTTGTTAGGGCTTTTTCAACATCCCGGTATGTTATATTCCTGTCTTCAATAGGTTGGTTGTACTTTCTGTCAGTCAATTTCGGTATTGACTCCTTATTTTCCCGTGTGAAGACGCTTGCAAAGAAAGTATTTAGTACCTGAGCCTTATCTGTGTCATTTTTTGCCAGCTCTCCATTTGGCTTTTCTAAAGGACGCAATCCTTCTCTTGTGGTTGTCTGACTCTTTACATATTTCCAGAACGCTTTCGGCTTGGTTTTGGCTTCTCTAGCAATAGGTTTTTCGAAATCTCTTCTTAATTTATTGTTTAGATGCTGTGCTAAGTTTTCTACAATATCTTTCATAATCCTCATATCTACCTGTATTTCAGTTTCTCTTCCAAGCCCAATACTTCTTTTTGCAAGCATTAATAGCCTTGTCATTCATCCAGAGTGGTCTTCTCCATTTTGTCGTCTTGGCTGTGTATTTTGGTATACATATGTCTACTGCTTTGTCATATTGATCTTTGAAGGTCTCTTCTATAATCATGTAAATAATATCTTCTAGTCCTGTGTAGTCTCCCTTGTCCATTCGGTATCGTTGTTGGCTGTTATTGATGGTTTCAGGTTTTGTGTTAATGTTGAAGCTGAGGCATAGGTGATCGCTTTTGCCAAGTGGCTCTAGGTAAGTGATATCACTGACTAGTTCTTCTTTGCTCGATATGACGAGGTCTAGGAGAGATGGCTTCTGACCAAATCGAAATATTCTGGGCTCATTACTATGGTTAACCTGTGTGCTATTAGGGCTGTGGTACACATTTCCAAAGAGGATATTCTTTCCATTCCTTGTTTTTATTTTACACCAAATCTGCTCTTCATGTGTTATATCCGATATATCATCTTCTCTGCTAGCTTGTATGTGGTTGGCTGTGTATATCACTACTCCTCATTTGTTGTGTTGTCCTTGCAACAAGTTCTATCCGGGAATGTTATACTCAACTTGTGTATTTAGGCTTGAACGACTCAGGTTTATGGGCAGAGATTCTGTAATTGCTAGTATATCTGGTTTCAGCTCATTTATTAGGTGTTTCAATAAGTCTCTTTTACCCAGCAGGGAATCTGCATTTGTATAAAGGCAGGTAAGGCCAGGCTGGTGTTTATTTGTACAGATTGTTTCTTCTTCGTTATCTGTGTTTGTTGCCCCATCTTCTGATTCTTCTGTTTATACCTCCTGGCCTTGTTCATCATCTTGTTCACTTCCTAGGTTGAAAAAGACACTATCTTCCAGTAGTAAGCTGGATCCTGAACTACAATCTCCCCTGGTTTCCATTGTCTCACCATCTGTCATGTATACACCAGTCGTTTCTGTGTTGTCTTTATCAGTTCTGTATTTTTCTGTTTCATCTTCTGGTGACTGTGACTGTGACTTGTGATGTGAGCGCTTGTGATTATGTACAACTTGTGCAATAAAAACTTGTTCTGTAACCATTTCAACATTAACTGAGTGCAATTTTATATTTTGTGGAATAAAATCTTGGGACAACGCATGTACATGTTTGTGGGTCATTCTCATTCCTGTATCGGACCTGTTCATTATCTTTGTTCCCTCGAAATGGCTGCACCATTCTTTTGGCTGTTTTCCCCCCATGATCCTCTGCTGCACTAATAGAAAGCTGGATGATTTTACCTCGCCTGGTTACCAAGTCTTTCTTGCCTCTGGCTACTCTATCAGCTAACTTTTGTATGAGCACTTTATTTTGCTGTCTTCTAATCATAGGTAGGTCCGATGTTATGTACATCTTCTTCATTGAATCATCTTCACACTCCTTTAGTAATTTTGCATTTTGTAGCATTGCTCTCTTTTGGCTTACTGTAGACAGTTCAACTTTCGTAAGTCTTGGCTTCTGTTTCTATTCCCCTAGTCTGATAATAAACTTGATGTCAACATCTGGTACTTTGATCTTCCTTGCCATTATCATTATATTCTGCTCGTCTTCCTGTTTTCTGTCTTCTGGTGATGCTTTGTCTGCCTCTGGTAAATTGTGTATGATGATGTTTGTTTTCCTTAAATCTCTCTCTTTATAGGCACTGATACATTCTTTTATTTTGCTGTCAATAAAGTCTTTCAATTCATCTGTTATCTTCATTTCTCCTATGTCGTCTTCAAAGCATTTTACCCTTCTCTCTACCGTATTCAGTCTTTTTTCTGTTTTAATTTGCTTTGCATCCATTGTTGTGATATGCCCCATCAGTGCTTTGGCTCCTCTCTTGCAATAGCTGCAGTTCCAGCTGAATTGGGCTGACCGATCTTCTTCGTTTAGTGCTTCATACATCTTCTCCGACACTTTTTGACATTTTATATGGAACCAATATGTGCATATTTCACATTATAATGGTCGGTCCTGATCATCTGCGACTTCTTTACAGTCAGGGCATGTATTATTCTTGTTTTCATTGTCATATAAACCGTCATCAATTCCTGCCACCAACTCACCTTGCTCACTGTTGCTTACATTATCATACTTTTCTTCTTCCCACACATCATCACTTTGGGATTGTATGGAGTTTTTCTGCCTTGATGCTGGTGTATGTCCCATTGCTTGCCTCGTTTTTTGTTGAAACTCCACTTCCCCTTCCATATTCTGTGTTACTTTATTTCTTGTAGATTTTCTTGTGTACACGTGTGAAGTGGGGATTCCCTTACCTCTATCACCCATTATTTACGATGTCTAAGTGTAGATCTACTGTGTAATAGTACTATGAAGTAATTTTTGGGGTTCACAGATTGTTACTGTACTCGGCCGATGTAACCACTACTGTACTTACTCACCAGTATTCTGTACAAAATTCTTCGAATCTACACTACAGGTTTCCTGTTGGTACATCTATTATTAATTTTAATGGGAAAGTCTTCCTACTAGCCCAAAACCAAGATGTCAGCTATCAAATGTACAAAACAAAATGGCTGCTTTGTTGACACTTCCGGTTTTGTTGTCATCCAGTCAAGCTACCCTTAAAATATAGTTTTCTTCCTTCAATTCTGGTCCGAATTTCGTTTTGATTGTCTTATTTTCTTCTATCTGGATTCCCACATCAATCCTGCTACTTTGTACAGAAAAACTAATCTAATGTGCTCCGAAAATTGTTACATTGAACCTATACCCGCTCATCCGCATTTACCTTGCGCAGTGAATGTTTATTTTAATAATATTACTGATGTATGCTTATTAGCATCAGATATGTGTATTCCTAGTACCAAGAAAATGGGTATTGTTAGTTGGAATGGAGGTGCAGAGCCAGCATGTAAGGGAGATATTTTTTGGCATAGATTATGGGTTGACAATGGAAGGCCTAGTCAAGGTCATATAGCTGATATAAGGCGTCGAAAACGATATAATTATAAACGAATAGTGAAAATCAGAACATATTAATGCCAAATAAGATGACTATGTCACTTCAATCAAATAGTAAACGTTCTTTTTGGAAGGAGGTAAAACGTATTAGTGGAAAAGGTCTTTCAGCGGTGAATGTATGGACTCAGTAAATGGAAGCAATCAGATCAGTAACTTATTTTCTCTTTCGTACTTATTGTACAAGCTATTATGGCTCTCCACTATGGAGTTTATCACACGAATA
Organism: Paralvinella palmiformis; assembly: GCA_025642065.1. Lineage (NCBI taxonomy): Eukaryota > Metazoa > Annelida > Polychaeta > Terebellida > Alvinellidae > Paralvinella > Paralvinella palmiformis. Next base: position 241,711 of record JAODUP010000010.1, on the reverse strand, counting down.
TATTAATAAGTTTTATTGAAAATATCTGCTTCATCAATTGAATAATAATGGAAGTATTTTTGAACAGTCAATGAGCAAATTAAAAAATAAGTTAAACTCTGTAAATACTGTTGATAAAAAAATTGTTGTATTTCATCAGCTATAAATGAATTGTGTCTTATAAGAGATGGGGTGTTGGATGCTGACTGGCCAATGATCGACACCTGTGAGCTTTTTAATTTTTTTGTGCGTTGCTTAGTAATATTAATTTCCATGTTCACTGTTTTGCACTATTATTTTCCAATGTTTGCACATTAAAACCTTTATACACGTACAGTGTATTATATAATAGTATGAATAAATATATATATATATATATATATATATATATATATAATATATATATATATATATATATATATATATATATTTATATTAATATGTAAAACAATGCAATTGAAAGCGATGAATAACTGTAGACTCAACAAAGCACATAGTATTAATGGGAGCCATTAAACATTTATGAAATATATAATGATTTTTGCTGGCCATGTGTAAGGCGGTTATTTGTCTCACCTACAAGAGTATTACCACTTAGCCATCATACCTGTTTCTAGCACTGTCAAGATTCTACCAATATATCCAACAGCCATATCTAACAACTATTACCAGTGAATAATCAATTCGCTCCATAAAGACAATAGCCAGTGCCAGACAACGAAAATAAATCAAGCCGGATACCAGCAGGATTAGTCATTGTCGATAAAATCCTATATTAATAGAGATAATTGCAAAAGCACATTATATGTTGTCTTAAAGGTAAAACCAGATTGTTTATCGACGTTTAAAGGATGATTCTAGTTAAAGATAAGACGCAGTTCGTGGTATTTAATCGGAATTAATTTTGTAATTTGCACGTTATTTTCTATGAAGGTTTTGAGACGAAGCTCGCTTAAGCCGTTTCCAGTTTGATTGTGCAGTATCTATATGTGTAACTTCAACTAGTTCAAAGCCAATAATTTACTGGAGTTTTACTAAGAATATTCCCGCAGTCCTGTTTATAACAGAAAGCATATGCGGGAGATCGCGTAGATGGCGGACAACCGTGTTTGTTAACAATTATTAATCGCCTGTTAACATTCAATGATGTGCACTTAAAAGGAAAAGGAAGTACATTTTCCATTAACTTAAATGGTATTCTACCCCAAAAACAATAATCAATCGCAAACAAGTTTTGATAATTTCGAGTAACTGGCGGATTATTACAAGCCGTTTTCGGCATTGTTGATCCAGCAGGCTATCAAACCACATGCCACCCGAGTGGATGTCAGAAGCAGTTTAGCAAGGGTCGTATACAAATATATATTCAGACATATTTAGCATTTGTACTGGTATGTTTTCCCTGCTGGTCAACATTGAACAGCGAATATGACAAACAAGATCCACCACATACATGTAGATGTCTGCCAACGTCATTTATCACGACTCGTCGCAGCGAATGATGGCCGATGAGTCACTTAGAATGATAAAATCTACATCTTATCTTGTTTCCATGCCTTTCTAACTTACCTTTTCGATGTTTTATGATTTTTCACGATAAAACTGCCGAGTTTACTGGTACAATGTAATGTGTGTCAGGTTGATATCAGTTTCGAAAAAGTGTTCTTTTTCCTTCTACATGTACATATCAGTGTCTGGATAGATCCATTGTTTCTCCGGATTTGGCAACTGAGCTATTAAACAGTCGTCGGCCGCCAGAAACATTAGGTGAAGTCAATTATCAATCGCGAGATGGCGTAATCAACACTACAATACCGTCTGAGAAAGATTTACACCTTTCTCGATTATTAATTGGCTTTTTCCAGAAACCAATAAACAGAAGTGACGTCAACTTTCCATATGAAATCATTTGTTCTGTTATCCGCGAGATGGCGTCATTGTTTTGAGAACATTTACTAGATGCCGATTAAAGAGAAAATCTTTTTTGTTTTAATTCCTTCAATAATAAATTACGCTGAAAACAAAAATAAAACCCCAACACGAAAACAACAACAAATAGTTTATTTATGGCTGCCTTTGATACAATTAGTGTTGATAAGTCCCATCGCATTTACACTTCCATGATATTCAATTACAAATATTCTTCCATTGAATGCCATTCAGTTAGAATCACCATAATAGTAACTTTCCACTTAGTACATTGAATTACATCTAAAATGACGCTGTAATTATATTTAATTACATTGTTGCAAATTATAATTAAATTGATCAAACGTTTGCCAAATTTGGAATATGATGGTTGGGTTAATCTTTGGGATCTTATAATAACTTATAAATCTATTAATGATATACCTGTGTGAACTGGTTTCCATTAGAAAGTCATCCCGAAAACTCAGGTCATCCAGTCAGATACTATTGCAGGTGCCAGTGTCTCCGCTCAAGTCATATGGTGATTGTCCATTTAGTGTGGCAGCCGCCACTTTGTGGAATAAGTTGCCGGCAAATATTAGAAATGCGTTGACTCTTGGAAATTTTAAGTCTCTTCTAAAAACACACCTATTTAAGGTCGCTTTCACAGATAAATAATTATTATCTTTTAAATCATTAGAGGGTTTTTACAGACATTATTTGGGGTATTATTATATTACATATTATTTGTACAGCGCCTTTGAATGGCTCCTGCTAGTAAGGGCGCTTTATTAAATATACATTATTATTATTATTATTATTATTATTATTATCTAGCAGAATAAAATATGAGAAATGAAGAGACGGAATTCCGCAAAAATGTTAGAGAATGAAGTAACCAAATTACTGCGAGGGCTGATAATCAGTTTTTTTAACATTAATAAAATGTTCTAATACCTTGATATCAAATTTTGACATAATAGAAATACTTAAATTTGTCAGTTGACTTGATTTTAGAAATGGTGACGATAGATCCAATGGAAAATTATGAATTATTGCCTTTATATTGGGAACAAAAACATTTATGAAAAATGACCATCAAGTGTTTTTGTTTTGTTGTTGTTCTTGTATCTTTCTTTCAATCAAACCGTCACCAACTGTGTGCTTTATTTCCCAAAACAACGGCCGTTTTCCTGCTATTATCAACTGTTTTAATTAATTACAATTATTTTTGAGATTTAAATAAGATTACAATTATATTCAACTTTCAATCAAACCGTCACCAACTGTTTGATTTATTTCCCAAAACAACGGTCGTTTTCCTGCTATTATCAATTGTTTTAATTAATTACAATTATTATTGAGATTTAAATAAGATTACAATTATATTCAACTCAGGGCGTTCACTTTAAATTACAATTACTATGCTGCGACTCACAAACGACTCGATCAAACAAAACGAAGCCAATAAGATTAAACGATAATTTAAAACTACATCTATCAGAATAAAATATTATAAGATCTCTAACTTTATTAATGTATCTATAGAGTGAGGTCCTAAGTTATTAGGTCATCTTAAAAAAATCACACTTTTATTATTATTATGGCTTCGACAGACAGACAGACAGACAGACAGACAGACAGACAGACAGACAGACAGACAGACAGACAGACAGACAGACAGACAGACAGACAGACAGACTAAACAAATGTGTGTGTGTGTGTGTGGCGCGCGCGCACGTGTTCATCGTGCGTACACACGTAGAAACCAAGGTAAAAACATTGCACATCTTTTATTATTCCAATTAACACGTTCAATACTCAATTTACATTAGAACATATTATAATTTTAACAATAAAAACAAACAGAATGTTAACTAATCTATCAGTTTTAAGGTCATTTTGTGTAAAAGGCCATACCATAAAGCTTCATTAACCATGGTGTCTTTGGTCTGCTCTCTAACCAGACATTAAAGCTTCATTTACCGTGATGTCATTGTTCTGCTCTCTAACCAGACCTTAAAGCTTCATTTACCATGGTGTCTTTGGTCTGCTCTCTAACCATTTCTTGATCTGAGGTAGATTTTCCACGCGTTCTTTCAAACCGTTCAATTTAGGATAGCGATTCCAGGGTGTGTTTATGCCGTGTTTTTCCTTCATGTCTGCTACGGCATTATAAAACGATATATCGGCGATGGTGATCTGTAAAGAAATTATAACGTCATTAGGATGTCATAATTAATCCAAACACCACATTTGGCTGGTAAACGTATCGTGGCGCCATCTGTGTATACGGGTGTATGTTATAATTCAATAGCATCTGAAAGAGTTGATGGCGGTCGGCTTCACGAAATATACAGGTATTACTGGGATGTGAAATTGACAGACAGACAGACAGACAGACAGACAGACAGACAGACAGACAGACAGACAGACAGACAGACAGACAGACAGACAGACAGACAGACAGACAGACAGACAGACAGACAGACAGACAGACAGACAGACAGACAGACGACAGACAGACGGACGGACGGACAGGACGGACGGACGGACGGATCGACGGATGGACGGACATTGAGAGAGACAGGCAGGCATACAGATAGACAGACAGACAGACAGAAAAACAGGTAGAGAGAGAGAGAGAGGGACAGACAGGGAGACAGACAGACAGACAGACAGACAGACAGGCAAACAGACGTACCTTATCACCAACGAACCAGCTGTTGCCATCGTTATTTTGTTTAAAAATTACTTCCAGTTGCTGCAACCTTTCTGGCTGAAAATTGTCTTCAAATTTCTTTTTCATTTCTTTCTGTTAGAATAACAATAATAATAATAATAACAACAATAATGACAACGATAATAATAACAATAGTAATATCATAATCTTCGTTGAATTTAATCTGACGGATGCCTCTTTGTCCATCCTAAATAACATCACATTTCTGATATATGAAATATGTGTAATAACGTATATATATATATATATATATATATATATATATATATATATATATATATATATATATATATAGAGAGAGAGAGAGAGAGAGAGAGATAGCGAAAGAGAGTGAGAGTATAGTATAGTATGGTATGGTATGGTATGGTATGGTATGGTATGGTATGGTATGGTATATTATATTATATTATATTATATTATATTACAGTACGGTACGGTACGGTACGGTACGGTACAGTATAGTATAGTATAGCATAGCATAGCATAGCATAGCATAGCATAGCATAGCATAGCATAGCATAGCATAGCATAGTATAGTATAGTATAGTATAGTATAGTATGTTATATTATAGTATAGTATAGTATAGTATAGTATAGTATAGTATAGTATAGTATAGTATAGTATAGTATAGTATAGTATAGTATAGTATAGTATAGTATAGTATAACATAGTACCGTACACACGACAAACGCACACACATACATCTATAACTAAATATATCTATAAAAATAGACAAAGGAAAATGTATTTTAAAAGCAGTAGCTTCATAGTTTGTATGTGAGCGTATATTAATGCCAGTTGGATTTTGTTCAGTTCTGTTCAGCTTATTCAGACATTCCAGAGTCAATGATAAACAGTATTCACCCTTAAAGCGGCATCCGTCTCTCTGGCATATTCAGTTAAAGGTTTGCGAAAATCCTCGAGACAACCAACTATCATATCAACACGGAGTTGGTCTTCCGGAGTTTCACCGTGATAACCTGGATCGGAGAAGGTAAACATGTAGTTAGACTGTTGTAAAACGACGGGTTCCTTTCCGTGGCCTAATTAATAGCGCAGATGGCCAACAATTTATAGTATCTGGATATATATCCCCTTATTACATTTGAAGGGTGTTTTAATGTTAGCTTTGAATCAGCAGCATAGGAAGTCGATCATATGCCAAAAGTGGCCATAAAATAGCAACATTTCTTTTGGGGGTAACCGGAAGCCCCCCCCCCATATTTATATATATGGGGGGGAATTCTGGATCGAATCTCATGTTTAATCCATGAGTGAATACATCACCATATTTTCTCTTCGATCGAACGCCCCAGTGAGGCTAATACCGATGCTGACTAAACAATCATTCGTTCAGGTAACACCAGTAACAATCGGCAGCGAATCCACAACATCATGCGGACGACTAACAGTACCCAATTGGCCATACAGTTTTCAAACTTCGTCTATGATAAATGTTTTAACTATATATACGATCTGTCGATGTCGCATCAGACAATGTCCAATCATTACTTACACCTTAAAGGCTTCGTCTTGTCTCGATCATGGGTACTCGAAGAGCCCTTACACAGGGAAACATAATGGACATCAGACAGAGGCGTTTTGTTGACGAATGAAACAACCCACAGACAGAGATAACACTCCCAGCTTTCAACACGGTGTTCGACTATAGTTAACATAAACATCAGGTAAGAAATTATTTGACATTTACATACCTAATTTGTGACCCAGATAGCGGAGGATTGCGCAGCTTTGGGCGTAGAATATGTTCTCTTCTTTGACCTCAAGTACTGGTAGCTGACCAAAAGGCATTTCTGAAACAATGAAACCAAGGCGAAGCTTTATTAAGTATGAAACGGAATCTTCTAGTTGTGACTTGTTGGTTTGAATAAAACATCACCAGATATACGTCTTCATTTTGGTGTACTACAGAATTACTGTTTGTTTACTAAACCAGTTGATGAAATTATTAAACGACATAGCATCAAACATAATGTCTCTCACTTTATTAAAAAGGTCATCTAATAAGTTATATCATCTTCAGTTGAAACTTGTATTGCGAATATAAGCTTTTGTGTGACCAGCATCATGGTGACAGTGAACAAAGATAAAAGCAAATCCATTATTTTCTCATTCAAACAACATTCGAATAAAACTGAAAATCCTCGCATTAAGGTAGGATCCAGTTATATTAATTGGTCCATGTCTGAGAAATCTTAGCTTATGTTCGATAATAATCTAGGTTTGGAGGAACAGTTGAATTCTATATTTGATCCCCGTTATTATCAAATAATAAACATAGGCTTCTTCGTATTTACATAAATGATAAAATATGCAAATATCCAAGCCCTTATAATTTCTCCACTGGACTATGGCAATGCATTGTTATACATACGTGTACAATATCCCCCTCTCTCAGAACTATTCTACACGTCTTGTAACACACAGACACAGTCAAAGGGGAACATATAACACCAGATTTGTTCCACCTACATTATCTGCTTGTAGGTTTCAAGTCGCTGTCCAAGATCCCATTTCATACATACAAACTATTGAGTGGAACAGCACCACTGTATCTAAGCGTTCTGTTCTCTGGTCTATAAAAGTATATACCTGTGATATACACCGAATGTTCACTTTTGACGGTACCAAAAAGCCACACAGTAATGTACAGAGAGAAAATCTCTCCGAGTCAGGTCCCAGACTATCGAACAAGTTACCTAATCATTTTAAAATTGCATCGAACAATGACGTATTTCGTATTAGGTTTTAAAAACCCATTTGTTTAAATGTCTATAAGCTAGTGTATTAATGTATAATTGCTTTTGGTGCCATATGAACCAGAACATATTTTGATTATTATAATGATATCATTAAACAGCCCATTGTACTACTAACTTGGTTTTAATTGTTTCCATTCTTCCATGCTAACTCTATAATCTTCATAGTCCTGTCCAGCTAATGCCAGAAGAAGTCGGATGTTTTCAGCGCGACCACGACCATTAAAATAATATAGCTTATAGGACGTCATGGCTGATCTGAAATATAACTAATATAAATAAATTTGGTTTATTTAATAATAATAATAATAATAATAATAATAATAATAATAATAATAATAATAATAATAATAATAATAAACAACAACAAGAACAACAGTATTTAAAATTCTTCCTAATCTGATATAACTTTAAGTAATCTTTTATTACATCTTGTGACTGGTATTAGTAGATTATCACCTCGGATCAATACTTAAATTTTGTCCATAATTGATAAATATATACCTATTGTTTTAAACTCCCAGTGTTGCTCAGCTGATCACGATAATGTTTGTGTTTAAGTCCCCGAGATTCGTTCTCCGGCTTCACGAAGATAGAGTGCGGAGTTTGCTAAAATATGCCAACATATATACCGTCATTGTTTTATGAACCGTGTCCAGAATATATGGATGACTTCAGGAGATACTACAATGGGAACTGCAGGCCTTTGTTCCTTGCCGACACCCACATATATACGTCGAGAGTGCTGGAGGCCAGGTATGGGCCGTCAGTGTACAGGTGTTTAATGGAGCCATTCAGTCCGGTATGCCGGTATGTTATTATATAAAGAAATATGACGAGGGGTAAAATAGCTCAATTGTTCTCGACATATTCATGAAGCGGGTCGAACGATCGCTAGACGGCAATGAAGCCAGATTGGAAACTGAACCGCGAAGCTAAATGTTGTGTCCATCCAAGCTATGCTACCTTGGGAGTTGAGGTGTGTGCTGGGTGGAAAGAGGCCTGACGCAGGGATAATAATATTGTAAAGAGCCTGAGAGCAGCTATCTAGCTGAATATCACATATTATAGTCATTATTACTAGCTAGACCACGGTGCTGCCTCCTAATGATCCGCAAACGTGTTAAAGATCGTTATCACTAAACAGCGTAATACATATCATAAAGGTGCACTTCATATCGAAACAAACATTTATTTTGTATCGATTTAGAGCTTCTATTGACCTGTCTGTTTATGTATTAGCTAAATAAAACAATATCGAGCAGGTTCATATATATATCCATTGTGAGGAGAATTCCTCAGGATACCCGCTAAATGAAATTAGGATTATGTACCGTAGCCTAGTTCCTACCGTACTAGGGTCAAAGTGTCAGATGTAATGAGGTGAAAGATTAGAAGTGCCGGAAGTGGGCTCGAAATATATCTAGAACCGGAGAGACCCGTCTTTAGGTTAATACGACCCTGTATATAAACAAAGATAAAAAACACACTGGTGCTAAATGAGATTAATAAAGACATATCTAAACGTTTATAATGTAAGTGTTCTCGTTTCAGCCTCTCAATTGGCAGCAGAAAAGTAGGATAACTGAAATCTTAATAGTAACGTTATTGCAGGATGCTCCCACCTTTCTAACATTTAACAACCAGTTACACATGTTAGAGACTCGACCCCATAAACCTTCACTAAAACCCAGAATGGTAACATTATTCACATACTTATTCAATTGGGTTTAGGTTATGATGATGAAGACGATGATGATACTACTACTACTAATAATAATAATAATAAAGTATGTTTAAGTTTCTTCAACATTATGCAAATCTTTGAACGACTTTGAAAAGGTCAGATGCACAATATTCATCTCATTAAATTACTTTATTACATAATTAGATAATTGGCAAACAAGGAATCTTTCTATAATGAAACACAACAGAGAAGGAGATTTATATATATTATTTATCTGTCAAAAATAATATATATATATATATATATATATATATATATACATATAATGGGTTCCCTTCCAGCAGTTTATCACAGGATGTAGCATTAGTAGAAGAGTCCTGCAAGTCCATGATGGATACATTTGAGCCTTTTACAGAGACTGATATCAGACAGTTGCTAAAAAGGTCATCAAGTGCTTTCTGTGCAGTTGACCCTATGCCTACATGGCTTGTGAAAGAGGGCCCGATTACAGAGAGTTAATAGATCGTTATCTCTGGGTGTGATCCCAGGGTCCATGGAAGCTGCACTTGTAAAACCATTAACAAACCCAGTTTGGACTGTAATATTATAAACATTTACAAGTCTGTTTCAAATGTAACATTTTTATCTAAAGTTTAAAAAGGGAAATTCAATTTATTTATTTAATGCTTACCTTAATGAATCACTACAGTCTGCATATAAAAGTGGTCACATCACTGAAACAGCTTTGGTTCGGCTGAAAAATGATATTATGATGTCAATTGCTCAAGGAAAACCAGTAATACTTGTTTTTTTTTCTGGATCTGTCTGGTGCATTTTATATAGTTGACCATAATGTACTTTTCCTTAGGTTAAAAGACATGTTTGGTTTGTCAGGTAAAGTACTTGAAGGGTTTCGATCCTATCTGGAACAACGCTCTCAGAGAGTGTCTGTTCATGGTATTTTATCTGACGTTCAGTTTTTGTTATCTGGTGTACCACAGGGTTCAGTTCTTGGTCCTCTGATCTTCACAATGTATATCCGTCCCCTTGGGATCATTGCGTAGCGATATGGGGTTAAATATCACTTGTATGCTGATGACACACAGCTGTATATATCACTGGATCATGACACATATGAGTTAAATATCTCCTCTTCCTTGAAGGATTTAGAACATTGTATTGCAGATATTCGGCTATGGATGACTCAAACTTTTCTAAGACTAAACGATAATAAAACAAATATTATATATTTGGCATCAACACATCTCTAAAGACACAAGCATTACAGATGGGTACATCTTCGATTACCCTTAATGGGCCAGTAAAAAATCTAGGGATTATTTTTGACCAGTGTATTAACATGTATGAAACTGTCACATCAATATGCCGAGCTGCCTACTACCATCTTAAAAACATCTACTATTTAAAAGCATTCTTGAAACAACAAAAAAGAAAACGCTTGTTACTGCAAACAATCCCTTTGCTACATCTCGCATGGACTAATACAAATACCTGTTTTGTGACATATCTTATTCTAACATCAATCACCTTCAGCGAATACAGAATAGCGCAGCTAGCATAGTGGCAAATACTCGAACATTTGATCATATTTGATCATATCAAACACCTGTTAAATCTATTAATGACATGGCATCTGAATACCTGTGTGAACTGGTGTAAATTGGATATAACTGGATGTAACCGTGTCTTGGCTCAAATCACATAGGACTTGTGAGTTTAATGTTGCAGCCCCCCAAATGAGTGGAATACATTAAAGATGGATATTAGAAATAAGTTGTCCCTTGAATTTTTTTAATCTGTTCTGAAAACAAACCTATTCAAAAGTACTTTTACTGATAAATAATGATTATCATTACAATCTTTTACTACGTTTTTACTCCTGCTAGTAAGGGAACTTTCCTAATTACACATATATATATATATATATATATATATATATATATATATATATATATATGGATGGATGGATTAATGGATGGATGGATGGATATATATTGGGTGCCTGTTGAATAATATTGTGAGTGGCAGTAACTTAAATTCTTGTTTATTTGTCCGTTAAAATGTGTTTATTTTTAAAATCAAATACTTGATGAGTCAAATATCAGATTCGAACGCCCAATTTAAGATTTTAAAAGTTTAACGGTTCTTTTAGATCATACAATCTGGACATTCCACTATTCGTATATTGCGTATGGATCTGTTTTTGTTGTTGTATGTAAGCAACAAGTGTTACCGACAATAACAACAGCAGCAGCAACAATAACAACACCTACAACGACAACAACAGTGACCCGAACAAATATTTACTGTTAAACTTTATTGATATTTTTTTAGTGCTATGATTACTTTCAATTAGGTATAACTAAATACGGACAATAATTAATTACTCTTTGATCGAACAATCCAATTATTTAACATTTATAGGCTGATAATAGTAATTGGCATTAATTATTTTGTTGTTAATTATTTCGTTGTTCTTTGAAGCAGAGACGGAAACCGGATAACAAGACGTAGCGTCCCGGAATGGACAGCTTCTTTATTGGATATAGTAGTTACCGTAAGCGATAGAACTACGTCCTGTTCAGGATCTATAATTTGAGCTGTCCTTGTTGGTATAGATTGAACCAACCGTTGCGAAGTATGAACAACAATAATTACGGTAATACCCGTAATAGCGCAAATAGAAGACTCGATGGAGAGAGAGAAAAAACCAATTACTCTTATTAATAAATATATCATATTGTTATATTTTGTGGTTAGGTTTTAACAACGATCCGGAAGAAGAGAAGACGGATGTTGGTCTTATATTTGACTTCGATGAGGAAAAGTGGAATGAAACAGATGAAGATGGAAAGGTATATACGGCGCATGATCTGTATATATGGCAGCGTAGCGGGGAGAGGGGGGGGGGAGTGTGACCTATAAAAATATAACAATTTATCGGGTAGTGGACTGTACTGTAAACGTCCAGGTAATTAGATAGAATTCCAGTGTAGCTTATGTCAATAGGATGTTTCATCCATCATTTTAGTGATAGCTTGAGGCAGTTTTTTTTTCACATAAAGAACCTAATAATGACACGCCATGTAAGGGCATATGTAATAATAATAATAATAATAATAATAATAATATATTTATATTTCCAGAAGCAAGAATTTGTGGTTTATGAAAGGCGACAACTCCACGTTTTCATGAATTATTTTGAAAATGTCCTCAGACAAAAGAACAAAGGTTATGGGTGGCTTGTCGGTGAAAAGGTAAGGATGGTTGTCGCTTCTTTTAATAACCTAGACTAATACACTGAACAGGCACTCAATATGAACACACACACACACACACACACACACACACACACACACACACACACACACACACACACACACACTCTCTCTCTCTATCTCTCTAGCATGCACATGTGCATAGCTCATCGAGTTCCTTATCTTTATGCATGCATCGCGTGTGTGTGTACATTTCATCATTTGGCACAGATGACATGGGCAGACCTAGCGGTCGTACTATTTACCACCAACTGGATGGAAAGGATCGACGTAGCTCCTTTCTGGGAAGATTATCCACTTCTTAATGATATCAGAGAAAGGATAGAGGCACTTCCACAGCGATGGTTTAGAGAAATGGCCCAGACGCCAACTTATTAATATTAGAGAATAGGAAACACAAAGTGTTCTAATCTGCAATTATATTCTTTGGTGTAAGGTTTATGTAATCCGAGTATTGTTAACTGAACTTTAATAGAAATATTTTTATATATTCGCTTTTACTATTAAATAATCCCTTTTTAAGGTGAAACCCACTTTTGTAATGAATTTTTTGAAACTTCTACTAACTTGCTGTCATCTGTTCATTCATTATTAACATTGTTTATTTATAGTAATAAAGAAAATATTATGTGAATCATTGTTTGTTGGCGATTATATTTACAAAATATGCTATCTGATTGTGCACACTTAATATTTAATATATTAATTTGTTTGTGAACGTGAGCAACACTAAATAATAACAAATAGGTCTCTCAATCAACAAATATTTTTATCGGCAGAAAATAGGGCTAAATATACATTTTTGTTCGACACTACTCTTATCATAGATTGATGTTCTGGAGCAATGGCAAATTAACACTTTATATAATAATAATAATAATAATATGTGATATTTATATATCGCTACTGTATCTGATCTACTTATTGATTATAGACTTTAGGTTTTAACTAGACTACTTGGTGAATAAACCAAACAATTAGGACATTTTATATCAAACTACATAGATCTAGTTCGATTACTACACAGCATGACATTTAGTTTTAATGAATACCCATTGATTCTAGTTTGTGTTTATAAATAAGACAAATAATCACGATATTTAGTTTTTTACTTTCTAAAAACAGATCCACTAATGGTATAATGAGAAAGTGTTCTATTTTACGGGAGGGGCAAGTTTATGGGCGTTACTAAATAGTATTGACCTGAAAATACTAAATAGTAAGTAGGGCGATTGCCGCTCATGCGCATTACGTATTGTGTGCTTGTTAATTATATTGGCCCCTATATGGCCTACACTAGCTATGGTTTGTGGAAGATGCGGGTTCAGATAGTCTATAATATACCACGCAAACAGTATGCCAACATATATGCTCTCTCCCACTCCACCCCCCCTCTCTCTCTCTCTTGTATATATATATATATATATATATATATATATATATATGCGGACAGAAAGGCCCCATACGCTTATTAATGGTTACCCATATTTACGCAAGCGGTATATAAGCTGTTCAATTCTTGTATCGATCAGTCTAACACAAACTTTGGATTCCGAATCGCCTTAAACGCGATAAAGAAAATTATATTTTGTAGGATTTGGCACTTAGTGACAGGTACGTTCATCTTTAGCTTAATATTGGTTTGTTTAGAATATTCTGTCTTGACGCTATGTCCTACAGAAATTAGTTCGATGAGTGAAACATCTCGCATCGTTGCGCTGCAGTCGTCAGAATGCCATACTAATGATTATATTAACGCGATCAACATTTTATTCAGTTGTTAAAAACCCACAATATAAATGTATTACTCGGGTTAAAATCGAATATTTGGCTTCATCAGATTATTCTAATAATCTTTTGTTTTCGTTCTATTTCATGCACCTTCAGCATCATGACTCGGTATAAGTTGGTGTACTTTAGCGTTAAAGGTAGAGGAGAACTGATCCGTTGGATACTGAAACTGGCTGAGGAGGAGTTTGAAGACTTCCGGTTTACAATGACAACATGGCCCGAGTTTAAACCAAGTAAGTGGCGTCAATTATAATTATAATCACCATATGGAGATAATAAGTAGGCGAGAAATATTTCCTGTATGGGCCTTTTCATGCTATTAAACCACACTATTGAACTGAGCTTTGTAATGAAGGTGTCTTATCCGAGTTAATGATTTGTTCGGTGTTTCGTTGTGTCGATGGCAGTGATTGGCCGAATTATTTGTTTACCCTCGGCACTGGTCATAATTGAAATACATGGTTCAGGTAAAATTCTATACGACAAGGTTAAACAAACACAGTGAGCGCCGGTGGCCTAGCAGTTAAGCACCCGGCACTTGGTGCCAACGGTCACAGATTCGAACCCCGCAAGAGGTCGAAACTTTTCCAGAGATTAATTTCTCGGCTCACAACATCGTGGGTGGAAGACCACGTTAAACGGCGCTGCCATCTCCACTGAATTATTTAAAATAAAGGGGGACGTTAAAACACCCTGAGGACGTAAAACACTCTGGCAGTGACCACCCTCAGGGTATTTCGGCTCCATCTTTCCGTACTGCTCCCCTGTGAGTGGTGGGGGAGGTTTCTCAAAAACTCCAACATAGAATCTGTGCTGAACAAGCGAGAGCCTGGGAATTCTCCCCGAATGCCAAAGCCAAGCCAGTTAAACAAACACAGGTACCATTCAGACTCTAACATTGACATGGAGGGTTTGCAGCGCAGTACTCTAACCACGGTGCCACCATCCGGGTGCCCTCATTGAACTGGTTTAAATTAGCCAATCACTAGCCAGCGAATGGCAGTTCAAGTTATTTGTCTATAAAACACCGGCACAATGTTGAGGTTGTTATGGTAGATCTGTCAACAATGACAGTGTCACGGTGACACATTGAATAAATGCCACGGATTCAGTCTATTAAAGCAAAATCGATTTACATTATTTAAAGTAATCGGTTCACTAACGTTAATTACATCAAGTAACGACATATTTAGTATATTCTATTACAAATCCTAATCGATGACAAATCTCAGATATTTGACGTTTGTGTGAATTAATTTTATTGATGATGTAATAATACAAAATATAAACTATCACCTGTTGTTAATATATTATGTTAGTTTTGTCATAAATAGTCGCCATCATAGACAAAGTTTATTTCTTACATATGGTAATCGACATAATGTTCAGCTTTTAAAACAAAATATTCGATTAAATACCTCGTTTTTTATTTATTAATATAAATCAACTGGTTGCATATATATATATATATATATATATATATATATATATATATATATATATATATATATATATATCGTCAGCAGCATCATCTTCATCATAACGAGTTATGGCTGGCTGCGAGTATATAAGAAAGCATTTACTGATTCTATTTTTTTCAATTTGAAATGTAGGTACTCCCTTCGGTCAAGCTCCTACCTTGGAAATAGATGGCAAGGTTTATTGTCAGAGTATGGACATTTGTAGATTTCTAGCTAATAAATATGGTAAGTTGTAAACTGTTATGTTCTAAATCTTCGTCCTACTTACAGGTAAAAATGTCTGGAGTAATAATAATACTGATATTATTAGTAATAACTGATATTATTGGTAATCATTGTGATCATCATCATCATCATTACTATCAGCATCATCACAGTCATCATCATCGCTATTAGCATCATTATCATATCATCATCGCTATCATCATCTGTTTCTAACCCCGACTACTCCTCATTACTGTAGGGTATAATGGTGATACATTAGAAGAGAAAGCCATTGTTGACATGATTGTAGATCATTGTGAGGATATGGTGACGAATGTCGTGAAAATATTCCTGGAACGTGACAATCCCGAACGTAGGGTAAATAACTTAATTTTTGTACACGATCAGCGACCTTAAGCTATCATTAACAACAACAACAACAAGGATTTTAATAATAACACAACGCCCACCACGACAGCTGCTTTGAATAAGAACAATAATTATAATACCACTAACAAGAGTACCAGTATTACTAAACAATAATTATTTGTAGTTCATATTATATTAATGTAACTCGAATAATTTACTCTACCAGCAAGAGATGCATACGAAATATGAAAAAGAAGAGCTGCCTGTGTTTTTGAACAATTTTGAAAAACTCCTCGAAAAGAACAACAGCAGCAATGGATGGTTTGTAGGAGATAAGGTTGGTATTGGGGTATCACAGAAAATAATGTTAATGTTGGAATAGATAGATTGATAGAATAGATAATGTAGATAATATATATATAGAGAGAATTGGATAAAGGTATATAAATAAATAGAAAAAAACATAGATAGCAACACACACACACACACAGAGAAAGAGAGAAATGGATAAAGGTAGATAGATAAATAGAAAAACATAGATAGCAACACACACATATACGCACGCGCGCGCGCACACACACACACACAGAGAGAGATACTTATACAATAATAACCTACTTCCTTCATATTTGATCTAGATGACGTGGGCAGATCTAGCCGTTGTACACCATACCACAGACTGGATGACTATGGTCAAAGTGACGGTTCCTTGGGACGATTATCCACTTCTAAATTCTCTCAAAGAAAAGGTTCAAGCTCTGCCACAGTTACAGCGTTGGTTCAAAGAGATGCCACAGACTCCTTGGTGATATGATACATGATCAGCTTATAATGTATGATTAGCTTCTCAGAGAAAATGTCCTTAAGACTAGATCAATTGTATGACCGAGATATCTTCTTTAAGTTTTTCTTCCATAAACTGTGTTCATCAAATGCTATGTTTTTTCTATCTTTTTTGGTTGTGAGTTAATCACCAATAAACATATCGAAATGAGTTTTGGTTTTCGTCTTTGTAGTTCCCCAGTACAATACAATACAATACAATACAATACAATACAATAACAGCATAATAACAATAGGCCTACAATGCAGAGGAATACACAAATATAATACACTGCCATTTTGTTTTACCAAAATGAGGATTTACAATATGAACTTACGTTTACAAATCGAGTCTATAATTGGTATCGAGGTTATAATGTTTTGTTATAATGATCAAATGGATCAAGTTTAAGATAGATAGTGAGATATATCTCTTAACAGGGCATTGAATATTTTTTTATCTTTTTACACATCTCAAGGTAATGTAGGTATTATTTATTCATCTGTTCAAAGATTTAAATTATACCAATACGCCAGACAGTATTCATTTCAACCCCATTCATACTGACGCTCATGACGTTCAATTACTGATATTTTCTATATTTAAACACCACTAAACCTTATTTTTGTATAATAATACCAAGATAAATAGTTTATTAGAATGATAAAATCCAACTCTGACGTTGTAACACCTATTTATTAAATATCACACAGCCATTGAATCTGTTTAGTAAACGTAATAAGTGTCCTGAAATGGCTATTCAGAAGTCAAATTTGCATCACATTTTAATATTCGGTATCCATTTTTAAATATCTAGAGGCATGCTCAATGTTATAAACATAACTACATTAAATATATAGCTGTATATGTTGTGTTTTTATGTAATTTCATTGAAATTCATTGCCAGAATAGTCTCAATGTTTATTTAGTTTAACTTATATATTGAATATATATTTGTGCCTTTTAATATTTATTTATATTGTCCAAAATGTATATTATATGTATAAGTACAACGCCGTACAAGAGATTCTGATAATAAGTTATTATAACTACAATTATTATTGCTAAACTGAAATAAAGGACACATTAAATTGGAGACACATTCGTGAACCTGACAATTAATCTACTGAACCACAACAATTAAATGACCACATATGGTGTAGAACTGTGATGCTCGACTAGGGATGTCTTTTCGGAAGAAGAGCGCGCAAAAGACTGGCGTTTTCCATCTAAATGGAATTTCTACGAAATACACCATCAGTGTATCAATAGTTCGTTTTGACACATTCAAACGTCCGACCGGAATACACATTCAAGTGATGTCCGTACAGATCAGATATGGGCTTCTTTCGAGGATCTCTCTCGCCCATCATCCAACATTACCTTATGGCCAATCTCTGACACCATCCATTGCACGTCAAAGGAATAACTTGTCTTTATATTACAGCATTAACTTACGGAAGGCCGGAAACTGCTTTTCTTTAGTCTAGTCAATTCCATTAATATAAATAAAACATAATCTGACAACATTATTAAGAAAATTCTGCTAAAATACAAATTGAAAAGATACCTGAAGAGACTTACGCGAAGAGTAGAAATTTCTGATAGTTAAGACAAATGAACCCGCATTGTGTTTCCTAATAAACTATTTCATTATTTATTTATATATATAATAAACATGATGCTAAATTTACCATTACTAATATATCGTATATCCGCTATTAAGAAAATCTGGCCCACGTTATTCAATTGGAGTTTATCTCCCCAAACTAGCTTTAAGAGTTGATTCAGTACGAAAAATGTGGTTAAAATATTCTATACAGACAAAGTAAATCAATAAACTGTTGAAATAATTTCTCAAGAATAATGCTTACATTAATCTTAATTGATGATTAACAAACATGTTATTATACTCCCACAAAAAGATTCTAATCCCACTTTAAGTGCCACGAAATAATTACTCTTCTATGTTATATTGAATAAAATATAAGTTAGTGTCACCGCCTATTTTTATGAGATATACTCGTATGATATAGGGTACGTCTATGGTTCTGTACTTAAGTGAAGTTTATTTATATTAATTTGTCTCGGCGTTAGTCACACTTGGACATCCGAGGAACTCCGCCTTACGGAACATCTCACAAATCCAAGCGATAGTCGAATTTGAACCCACAACTCGAGTCTAAACCAGTGTTTTTACTTTATCGGCTCAATGTATAGGCGTTTATGTTTTTATTTATTAAATTTTGCCTATGTACTCCATTTTAGGGTTTCACTTGTTTCTTAAACAAGCATCACTACCACTCCTAATCTCACTCGACGGTTTCATATAAACATCTTTACAATAGTTTTAACACTTCCGGTACAGTACACAGTAAATTTATACATGAACATTTCTCAAGGATTGACCAATAAGCAATACAGGTGATAACCACCATTATCGTACTTTGATCTGATAGACTGATCAGCGATAAGCCACGTGTTTTTTAATAGTAAATGAAACACAAATGAGGATCGGACCGACTGTTGAAAACGCATCAATCTAGGACATGGTAGGATTAAGGTACAACATGGTAAAACAGTTTTAAGTAGTCCTTCTCGAAGGTGTCCGTGTTTTACAAAACATTTATAAAGGTAAATGTATACGACAAGAAAGTGATTAATGTAGGAATACTGTTCAGCTCTTTTCCTCTTCCAGATTTCGAACATGGGACAGAAATTGTTCGGTGTTCCCGATCGCTAGTTTACTGCTACTGGCCGTATGCGGCTTAGGAATCTTATGGACTGTTAAACGCAGCGCACCAACTACATCAACAGGTAAAATAAATCAAAGGGGATCGTCTTCCTTTTGTATGCCGGGTACATTCTTACCGAAGCAGACAAAACGCCAAGTACATAGGTATTTCCAAATGTCAATCCGAAATTTGCAGAGAAGACGATATAAAGGATATGTTTGATTAACGATCATTGCACCCTCAGCGCTTTTGTAATAATAATTCTCGACATTTATAACTGGATTGGGTTTTACATTTATAATTGATTAATTACGCAATAGCCCATAATCATCGGTAGGAATTACTCGGGTATACGGAGATAATCAGGTCATCTTCAAAATAATCTAAGACTGGATATAATTATACAAACGTAACTACATGAAACGTTAGAAATTAATGGAAACATTACGCTGTTAGTATACAGGATATACTACAAAAGAATGAGAACCCTAACACTTTTTTCATCAGCATTTATGAACTATTTTAAATTCATAAAACAGTAGTATTATTTCTCATTTGTTTTACCTGTAGAAACAAACGCAATTATAAAATACACGGAAAACGAGAAACGAATACGGCAAATATTAAAGGAATGCGAGGAGAAGAAAAATAGACGAGAAGACATTCCGATAAACAATCTCCTGGTCGTGGATAAATTGAAGGTTATCTACTGTCCAGTCCCAAAGGCAGGCTCGACATCCTGGAAATATTTCCTCGCTAGCATCATTCAGAACGGAACATTGCCAAACAACGGCAAGGTAAACATTCACGATTACCAATATCTGAGAAGCATTGGCATTCGACGATTAAGTGAATTTTCTTCATTCGAAGCCGAGAAAAGAATAAAACTCTACTTCAAATTCACATCCGTCAGACATCCAATGGACAGACTAGTTTCGACCTACGAGGACAAAATTATAGGCGATTCTCAATACAAACCAAACCTGAAATGGTACATAATTAAACGTTACGGACACCGAATGATAAGCCGAACGAAAGGACGTCATCATCAAACTTTATTTCAAGACAGACCAATAAAGGATGTGCATTTAGTTGGAGATGATTCGAATCAAATAGAGTTTGTGGAGTTCCTGCAATACGTGGTTGAATCTTTTTTCTCTACCCAACTCATTCCGGATGTACACACGTTATCTACGACCAGACTCTGCCGGCCGTGCTCATTGAAATATGATTACATAGCAAAGTTAGAGACGATTGAACAAGACTTCAATAACATAATACTCCGGCTAAGCAATAGCAGTGATCAACATCAAATGGTGTTCCCCAAATATAACGTTAAGGCGACGTTTCGAAGCAATTTGGAAAACGAATCAAAGAAATTTAAACCATTGGATATTCAGGATTATTACAGAAGCGTGCCCATAAATATCATAGACAAGATAAGATCCATTTATGGAGATGACATGAAAATATTCAGTTACAGTTGGAGAAATAAATGGCACAAAATCTAAAACTATTATCAGTGTACTTCTAGATGAGTGGGTTAAGAATCAGATGACAAATTAGGTACAAAGCAGCAATTATTAGCAACGAAACAGTATGTTTTACACATGTTTGTAACATCTGATGTTTTTCTATAACTTCAGGCAATATTAAAGCATTTCATAAATAATAGTATATTTGCTTTACACAAAAATACAAAACAATTAAAAAAAACACAATATATATATATATATATATATATATGATTTATACATATTAGCATATAACTGTCACATGAAAGACGATGAAATCGCGTTTTCAACAGATGATAGACATATATTTGAGTGCTACAAACTTCAAATAAACCCACACAAGAAAGTACACGTTGAAGATAAGAATATTAGCTGTTAGATTTTGCTTGCAGATTTCTGGTCATGCTCATTATTACCTTCAACCATAGCATCATGCGACATGTTTTCGTTTTTATCCAATTTTATTTGCTGTTCTTCTGAGCTGTTGGTTTCTGTGATTTTGTTTGATGCTTCAGAAAGAGATATGTGTTCAAAATCTGTGGCATCGGACATCAGGGAATGGTTCTCATCTTCTTTCTCCGCCATACTGGTGTCGATCTCTTTATCAGCTCCAGACTCGGCCATCTGATCCAGTTCAGTTTTGGTACTGGTCAGTTCAGCTTCCACTGATTTTTGGTTACTTCCTTCCTGCACGTGTTTTCCTTCCTCGTCACCATCAGATCTTTGTTTACCGATGGTTACAGTATCACTCGTTCCCACTTTTGAAGAACTGCTTCCTTGTTCAGGTTCCATCTTGGGTTCTACACTCTTTATTGAGTCTGGATCTGACGTTGTGTTCATTTGTACTGGTGGAAAATCTGCTTGTGGTTCAGTCACAGTCATTGCAGGAGTCTCCACTTTTGGGTCAGACTCTTTCTTCTCCGTCACAGCATTTTTCGGGAGCTCAACGTTCGGTTCTGATTTCATATTCGGCGGCTCTGTTTCTGTCACCGAGGTGGGCAATTCTGAGAGATTTTGATGCAACCTCGTACTGTCATCTGATTTTTGTGAGGTTTCTAAGGCCTTCTCTTCATGCTGCATCACTACATCAGCTCCTGGTTTTCTGGCATCTGCCTGACCATTTTCAGAATGCTCTTGGCTCTGAGGAGGACTAGGTTCTTTCAAGTTCTCACCCACAGGTTTTGGGCCAAGCGCCTGCAACTCAACTTGGGCTTTTTCTTCAGGCTCCGGTTTTGTAGCAACAAGATCTGGATGTATTTCATCTGACTTTGTACATTCTTCTGATGGCTTTGATATCTCTAACTTGTCCTTTGTGTTCTTTGCCACTGGTTCCTTGGCATCAGCCTTGCTGATTTCAGAATGCTCTTGATTTTTAGGAGAACTAGGTTCTCTCAAATCATCGTGGTCACCATTTTTAGCAAGTGTCTGCACATCAACTTCTTCTTTGGATGCTTGTTTTACAGTAACAGCTTCTGGACTCATTTCTTTGTTGATGATTCCTTCGGAATTAATTGGAGGTGTTTCATGCTTGTGTTCTGTTATGTCTGTGGCAGAAGGGGTGGCAGGTGTGACATCTGGTGGACAAACTGGGAAGTATTTCTGCATGAGGACCTCATAGACCTCAACATCAGAAGACATGAACAGGCAGAATATAATGCGATCGACCTACAAAAGAAGTGAAATAATGAGTTTTATTTGTTAACCTAACAGTGGCATAAATAACACTACCCAGGATTAAAGCAATCAACTGTATACACAACATAGAATCAACCTGTATAGGCTTAGAACTCACATGGTCTTTATTCTCTTCCAAGAATTTTCTAACAGTACTCAGTGCAATATTTGCTGCCTCTTCATTGGGAAAAGCTAAAATTACAACAAAAACTTAATTAAGTCATAGTCTTGTTCCCACCTGTTTTTATTACTTATGTTCTAACCAATATAATATGTCTTCACTCCAATGTGACAAGAGCAAATTGTCTATTATGATAGCAACGTGTCACATTATTTAGCTCTTCTTTACTACTAATACTAGTGACTAAATATTATTATTAGACTTTGTTTTCATGGTTAGTTCAGACTTGACTTCCCAGAGAATCATCTCACAGACACAGTTAGATGTCAGATTTGAACCTTGACCATGTAGTTTTGCAGCTCAATGTTCCATCTACTATACTAACTGGGGCACCTTATTTACATAGTCAGAAATTTACATGCCTTATATTGTCTCAAAAATATTTCTAAAACAAATGCCCTACAAGTTTTGAATATAGGCACAATTTATATGATGATGATTAATGTTTACAGCCATTTTGGTGCACAAGGTAGGCTAAATGGGCTGAGCGACCTCCAAAGGTAATGGAATGAAGTCAAAAATGAAACACCCTTCAGATATGCCGAGATTCAAACTCATTTGTTAGTGATCTGTGATCCAATGTGCTACCAGTTAGACCAAAGAGGTGGCCACACAATGTGTAAGAGGACACAACATTCTTCAAGAATGAAAAAAGCATAAATTACAGAATATTGGCGCATCATACATTTTAAAATCTCTGATAGCCAATGGTACCTGCAATAACAGATCTATCTCCAAAATCAAAGAGCAAACATTGTAATTTTTCTGCTATCTTTCTTATCACAGTCACATACTGGTATGTCATAGTCATTGTTTCTTCTGGATTGGATATTAGTATTAACACAAGTGAGTTAATAACTTAGTTCTTTGTTTAGCCTAAGTGCTGCTCACACATGGGACATATGACCAAGGGATGATTCTCTAGAGAAATATCCCACAAACACACGTATGAAGTGGATCCAAACTCTGATCAATGCACTATTCGTATGCGGAATTACCGTATATAGTCATGTATAGGCCGCACTTTTGATATCATAAATCACTGCCAAAAGCGGGTGCGGCTTATACACGGGTCAGACTAAAAGGGAAGGTAATATTTGGCATAATTTAGAGGGAAATACAATAATATTGTTTTACAATATTAATAATGAATATATGAACAAACAAATTAATTAGATGTGTTTTCTCTGTTGTCTTTCGAAGGCAAACTTAATCAACCGCCAGTGACTAGCGTGGTGTCGGCCTGTTGTCACGTAATAATTTATGGGTAATGTAGTCAGGGTCAGACTGTCGCTGGTACTAAGGCAGTCTGGGAACGACCAGCACATGATTTATTATCTAGAGGTGTCAAAATGATCCGGATCGCAATTAATCTGTTTGATGCACAGGAATCCAGAAAGCACAGGAATCTAGTAACGTACGACAAATCTGATCCTACAAAAGGTGTAGGAACAAATCAGCTGTGATACAAAAATGGCCGCACTATGACCAATATGGCCGCCTCCATAAACTACATACGCCTGGGATTAAATCGACCCCGACGAAGAAGGCAAGATGTATGATGACACTGAACAAATAACACAGATGTTCGAATTTCTGGGTTTTAAATAAATTTGTTTATTTTAGTGCTGCTTATACACAGGTTCGACTGTAGGGGGAGTTTATTGGCCCTAAAACCTGGTGCGGCTTATACCCCAGTGCAGCCTATACATGAGTATATACAGCAAGTGAACATTTCTGGTGAACAAATGTGATTTTTCATATATCACATTCACCACAGTAACTGACAGACAAGCTAGAAATGAACAAATAGACTGTCCTTGTGCAGAATATAATGAGAGCACTAAACACGGTCACAGGTGTCTTACTCTAATCAACTGTAAATATTCAAAATAAGTATGGACTTATCATTTTTTAAATTAGCAGACACATGACCAAAGCCTTGCATTTATGCATTGTATTTTGCAATCAAGACTGTGATACTTGGATTTTAAACGGATGGAATACAGAGGAACTACACTGAAGTTCATTTATGTTTTCAATTAATGATTTCAAAATTATCCAAAGCATTTTTACCAAAAATTAAATTAAACAACCAAATCCATACAAGACATGGCTAATGTCAAAACCTACCATAGATGCCTACTGAAATGCAAGGAATTGCCTGAAATGTAAACAAACAAGGAATGTATCAAAAGGTACACACACAGACAAACATATGCACACACTCACACACATATATCTACCAATAACTAAAAGCTAATTATTATCACTACATCATGTACATCATTGTTCACTGACTATATATTTTCATGGGTCTAATGATAACATGATGAGTCAATGTTCCAGATTTTCCCGACATTAGATCACTTAAAGGGATAGTCCACTCTCAGAAAATATTTTGAGGATTAATACAGCTATACTCACAAATATCATAAATGATGTCAAAATGTGTAAATGATCACCCGCAGATTAAATAATCCAGTTCAAAGTGCTGATTAATCGACTTTTAATGGCCTGAGGGCGCCGCCATTTTGAAGCTAGACAGAGACTGGAAGCTCCTGAATGCTGACGTCACTTCAACGCATCTGGTTGGCCTGAAGTCTATAAAGCCCATACAAAAGCATGTAAACAAGTGTAAGCAAAGAATTATTCCAGAACATAACGCAATTGCATTGTTAATATCATGCCATGAATGACATACAACCATATCAGTTTGAGCCAGAAGGAATCTGACAACAGGAAGATAATTCAAATGGCTCAGATATTAATGCTCAAGATAAACTATAATCTGCGTCAGTACAGAGCTCGCCGATGTGACATCAGAGCATTTCAGTTTTCTCCTTCCCCCTTCGAATCTGGCTCCCAGTGCAGCCGTAATGGCGGCCCTCCAGTAATTTGGATTATTTCCCTATATCTATGATATCGGGTATATTTCGTGGTTATTATTGTGGACGTTTTGGTTATTGTTCTAAGCATTATATATTTATAAATATTTTCTGAGGGTGGACTGTCCCTTTAATGGAGAAATGAGTGATCAGTATATTTTAGTCATTACACCTGATATTTATATTCTTAAAAACAATCACTACAAACACACACCAACGTTCTCTGTTTTAACTGTTTCATAATATTCAGACTGTTCTGGTAGCAGCTGGCTAGCTCTTTATCTCTGGAGCCAACTGGACCGACTGTGTGGATTACATCTGTAATGGAAAATAACATGGTAATTAACAGCACCTCCATGATTGTATAAAAAGTAGTATATACAGTGGAATTGCGCCATAATGACCCTGTTCTGGATCAAGATCTTGTATTACAAATGGAGAAATACAAATGCAGTGTTGTACATAATCCAGATATGGAAGCCCCGACAGGCTATTGTACCAAACAAACCAATAACTGACCAGATATTTGTCACAGCATTTTGTTGATGACACAATGAGGCCATACATCAAACATAAAAGACATAGACAGTCAGATATATTTTATTTGTAAAGTTGTGATATGTTTATGTACATGCTTGACAATGAGGCATAACTAATTCACACTGAGATGTTATGACATTCTTTGTAATCTCACTGTAATAAACTACAAAAATTACTTTTCATAACAGAAGATTGGCTTGGCTTAAGTGGAATCCCACTGTAAAGAATACTTTCAGATATTAGTAGAAAGTGATGATGATTTTTATTATAATAATAACTGTATATTTCTTAGGTGCCTAATTACACTTAATAAAATATAATGTATTTTAAGAGTATCTATTCCCAAGAAAAATGATCATGGACTGCACATCTGTATCCTTTAAGGAAAAGCTTTCTGGAAACAGTTGTCAAATATGGCTTCACCTAATATTGATTCAAACTGATCATTCACGCTGTCAAGACAGATAAACAAATAAACACTCAAAAGATAAATAGTGACAGGGTTTGATTGCTTTCTATTCTAAAATAAATATTAATATATATATATATATATATATATATATATATATATATATATAAATCTAAAACGGAGATGTCACATGACAATGCTTCCATTTATTTAAAGTGCACTCTATGGATACAGGAAAAATTTAAGGCTATCACATCCCTAAAAAACTCTGGAGATGCTTTACAATAAAAACTTGGGAAGCTGTCAAACAATTCAGCCAGATGTCAAACCTTGATATGTAATCTCTAACACTACAGCAGTATAGTACATTACAGCACTCTATGGTTACTATATGCTGACAAACGTGCAGCAAAATGTCTCTACCAAATATAAGAAATATTAAAACCTTCATAAGTTCATTCAGTGAATTGGACTAGCTGTTTAATTCCTTGAATTTAGTCTACATAACAATTATTATGATGCCTTTCCTACTTGGACATCAACCCTTAAGACACTCACAGGTTTCACTATGTGTTGGTGCATGCACATACCTACATACCCCATACACATACAAATTATTATTATTGATGAACATAATAATTTATCATTCAGAGGTACACTCATGTATTCTATAATAATGATGATGATAATAATAAGAGAGTGATCATGACTGTAGACTATGAAAATATACAAAACTGCTACCACATTCCCTACAATGGCTTCCAGTGAAATTGCATACCTATTAATTCATTCATATCGCAACTAAGTTTCAATATCTACTTGTCTTTGAGGAGGGAGATAACATAATAAAACTTAACTCCATTCCTATCAAACACTATCTTTGACTGGTAACATCAGCGATTGTTATATCCCGGGAGAATGCTTAGCACACCATTTTGATATAGGATTGAATGAAATGTCAAGGCTATTCAAAATGGTCACACTGTGTTAAACATTAAGGTCTATCAATCAGCCAGAGTGGTATTTTCCCTCAGGACTGGTAGTTTTGATTATATATAAGGTTCTTCTGACTGAACGTAAAAATGTCTACATATGGCCCACAGGTTTATAGTAGCAACTGAAAATAAACCACTGCATAAATAAATATAACAAAAGAACACCAAACAGGTAGCCTGAGGTAATTGCTCACAGCAAATAGGGGGGTTTTCTGACACATTTTCCTGTCATAAATCCCAGCAACAGATAATTAAGTACTAGCTATTTCCTGTACAAAATGTGCAGAGTTAGTTTGCTACACATTGCAAATAAAGCGTCTAACACAAAGCCTTATGTTCAAGTCAACAAAGTATTGACATGAAATGATAAACCCATGTATACATTACTTGCTTATTAAAAAAAAAAGAGTTGTACATTATTCTCATGAACTTAATTTAATGCTGTTTTGAAACTGTCAATAAGCTAATTACAAAATATGGAAATATTACAACAGACAATAAAAAGGTGATGAACTAGAAATATCCAACAACAGAGTATGGATCTAAATATGTACAATCAAGTTTTTCGGTGTGAGATAAGATTATATTTATTTATCGCAATGTAATTATAGTTTTGGATGCACTTATTCTCAGAAGAGGCCGAGAATATCTGCTGATGCAGTCAGATTTACGTTTGTTCCTGGCCCAGACCAAGGCCTGAGCTGTGTATACGCTGCTGCGCTCAATATTTGGCTTTGTGCCATGAAATTGAACCCATAGTTAACATACCAAGAACTTTATAGACCATACTTTGACCAGTAGCAGTGTGTGTTTCATTGCCAACAATGTTGTCAGTGATCAATAACGTATGATAACAGTAAAGTATATATATGAAAACCATATGTCTAAGATAAGCAATAAACATAATGACTGAAATTTCCTATTTCCACATAGGAAATAATACTAAATATAATTAGAATCTGGAATATAATATAATTAGAATCTGGAATGATGACAGATACTGGAGAGAAAGCTTTGCCAGTTATTATGCTATAAACCATCTCCCCCTCCCCCCCATACAAATACAGTGCAAAAAACAGGAATGAAAAGGTTAATCAATGAAACTATATAACATGGAGGATAATACATGCTTGATCAGCAAGTGGTGCGTGTTTAATGTGGGATGATATTCTCTAATATGTATAATTTTCAGGAGAATACGGTTCACCTATTAGGAGCATAGTAATTCCCTGTTTATAAGGAACAACTGATTATATCATCAATTACCCGTAGCAAATTCAAAACAGTGCAGTTTGTATATTGACAAATACTCAAAAATACGATTATAACAGTCCAATCTTTAAAAAAATGCATTGGCTATCAGTGAAACAGAATAATAATTTAATTTTTGCTGACTACTTATAAATTGATCATTGGCAGTGTAACTGAATGTCTGTGGGGATTGTTTAACATTAGCCCATTACCCTCAAATATCAAGGTCATTTTGGCTATCTTTTAGTATTTCTAATTGGGTTTTACATGTTATATTTGGGAATATTGCTTTACCACACATATCTATAGCTCTTAGTATTACTGGCACTTTATTAAATAAACATTACTATAATTATCATAATATAGATTTCTATAAAATACCGGTTGTAAAGCCTGTTTTAAATTATCCTGTTAATCTACAATTTCTCTTGAACGAATCGATGCACACCCCTGAAAATTAAACCTACACCACACCACACCAACATAACATAATGGCATAGTAAGCATTCCACCAGTAATAAAGTCTGGATATATTAGGCTCCACCCTATACATGGACATAACCTATAACATGGGTTAGTCAATACAACACATATGGTGTAGAGTAAAACCCACAAAATGTATTTGGTGTTTCTAAATTTACTGCATTTCACTTTTTAGCACCAGCAAGATGACGACTTTTCAGACTTTTTTTATGTCAGGAGTAAAAAAAAGGGAATAAAACAGTAACTGAAAGGGTATTAATATTTTGTAAGGAAAATGTTGTGAAGTTTTGTTTGTAATAAATTATAAATCAATGGATGTAAACGGTCAATATCTCACACATGAAACTGTGACAGTTATTTACTATTTATGATATATACTTAATAAAGAACTGACACTAGCTGGACCCATTCAAAGACGCTGTAATCCAAATAAGATGTACGTATAAACCCAGTAATATACTTGAACAATAAACATTATTTGTTGGTAAAAATAACCTTGAACAAGTGAGATTTTACAACAGATTCCTAAAACACACCAGTAACCTGTTTCATAAAGTGAGGCTGAACTGTTGTGTGACTAAAACCAGTACACAGGCATCTCCAATGATATTTGATTAGATGACGCAAGGGTCGCAGCGTGATATGATGATATTTTCCAGTATTAGTCACTATGTGAACCGCCACATTCCAAATTCATTGAATGCGATTGATGATACTATGATGTCATAGTAATGAGTGCTTCTTGCATCAAGGATGTTTTTAGGCAGTGGTTGTTCTTAAGATATTAGGAGGCAGTTTGAGAAACTAATGTGACATATTAATACATTTATCAAAAATATCCCCAAGATTTCTTAATGATTCAGTATGGGTAGTGTAAGATGTACTAATCTGTAAATGTAATGCTTTTTTATAAGAGATTTATTATAATGTGGTGAAGCCAAACAAATAATATTTGTTTTATTATTATTAAATTTTAGAAGATTCTGTACTGTCTTTTGCCAAATATCAGTAACAAGATATTCTAAATTCTTTAAAGGAAAAAGAGAAATTTACATTGTCAAATTAAATTCTTAGTATAAACACTAGAGTGTATAAATCACTCGTGTTTATACTAAGAATTTAATTTGACAATGAATTAAATTTCTCTTCTTCCTTTAAAGAACTTAGAAGGATATGAAATGATTAATAAAAAAGAAAATAACAAAAATAATCAGATCTAATTAAATCAAAACCTCTTTTAGATCAATGTTACGTCTTCTGGATCTAGTTCTAGGTAGATATTTTTAGGTCTTATCTGTAATCTTGGGACATCCTACATAAACAAGATGAAACATACACGTTTCCTGTCTGGAATGCAATACTTGTCTAGATCAATACAAGGTATTTGTGAAATAACTCCAAGCAAGGTTATTTTGACCAACAAATAATATTTATTGTTCAAGTATTTACCTGTATATGTACAGCATGTGGTACAGACATGTCCTGATTTAATCCTATCATCTTTTCTAAACAATTATCTCTTGTCCAGCTTGATACTGGAGCAGCGCTCCCATAAACCTCATTACTGTGCACAGTTATCAATTGAACTTTTTCAAATCCTTATCACTGATGGATCATTTTCATTACATTAAAGGAAAACAACCGCTACGTATAGCCCTAGTGTTAATAATATAATAATATACATAATCTGTAAGATTTATTTAAAGCAGGGTTGGGTTTTTACAGTAAAATTGCTCAATTGCTGTATTACATATTGTATATATTACAGTCATCTTGTAGTAGATGTTGTTATATTGTTATCATTGTACTATTTTATAGCTGCATTTGATTTAAATTGAGTTTTTAACAAGCCAACAACAATGTTTTTACATGACGTTAATAACTGTTAATTAACAGTGTTAATAACATCTGTAAAAACCTACCAACCCTGCTTTAAAGTGATTATAATTCTTCACATGAACTGTGGGATCCAGGACAATTTCCCACTTGGACAATTCACTACACCATTATTACAATTTTGGACAATTCCCCACTCTTAATTTTTTAGAAGTGTCTTTTACATGTTTATCAGAGTATTATTGATCTGTGTGGATAAATAAGCCACAACAAGGTAGCTTCTAACTAATTGCCAATTGCACACAAGATGAGGTCTTTATAAGTGGGCCAGTACACCTGGTTCATCAGTTATTCTCAGATTGATATTTCTCAATACATGCTACACATATATTCAATGGAGATCATCGATTATTATTAATATACATTAAAATATTAGTTTTAATAATTTATATCATTACTAATGATCATTTCACTTCTTATCTTTGCAGTGACCAAACTACGCGCCACACTCGAGGAACATGTTGCAGGTTCATGTGGTACACTGAGTCAGCTACTAGTGGATTACACTACTGAGAGCACCGTAGAGGTGCCTGCTGAACTTGGTAACTTGGTAATCCTGATACTGTGAAGCGTTCCTTCAGATGGGAATGTGCCAAGACTGCCCAAGAATCCTGCTTCACTTCATGATCTCACACTGGATGAGGAGTGGACAATCACTAGTGGTCAAGAACAGTTTCCCATCCATGACAGTGGATTTGATTCCTCTGATAGAATGTTAATGTTTGCTACTAACAATGCCATGCGTCACCTTGCTAGTTCTGACACCTGGTATACTGACGGAACATTCAATGTTGCACCACTACTGTTCACTCAGCTGTATGTGATACGTGTACCATTAGGAGAGTCGGCTGTGACCTGTGTGTATGCGTTCACACCGAACAAGCATCAGTCCACCTACCATGAACTGTTCACTGCCATACAACACAGATGTACAGAGCTCGGTTTCCAGGCTGATCCCACAACCATCATCCTTGACTTCGCGCAAGCCACATGGAGGAAGATCAGACTCTTGGTCTTGTACAGCAGTATAGAGAAGAGAAGGATGTGAAACTCTTCTGTGGCATGCTAGATGAACTTGCCTTTTTACCAGTGGATAATGTTCCTGAGGGTATGACATATCTACAGGATCACACACCAGAAGGTCTCGAACTTCTCCTGGGCTACTTTGACAACACCTATGTGTCTGGAGCCTTCCGTCACATTCAGCCCCTACAACTTCCAGACTTACTTAAGGACATTGGCCATTGTGTAAGATTTAAGTAAATAAATACATTTTATATGTCAATACTAATGAAAACTATTGTTCATTAAAGTTTAACAAAAAATACTAATTCGTGGAGTGGGGAATTGTCCGTTTATGGAACTGCGTATCTGCTACTAAACAGATGTATATAATTCACCGAGGTAATGAAGTGTGGGCAAATTACTGCACCTAATCTGATATATTAAAATCATACTGTTATTGGACTACATTTGTAAAATGAAAAAGTGCCAATTCATAATAAGAAGGGGGAGTGGCATATCTCCCTTAACACACCACCACGCATTGGAAAGAATGTTATCTGTATTATGGCATGAAACAAGGCATTACACTGATAACAGTAAATACTGTACATAGAAAGTAGTGTACTTACATTTTGCAGGCAGCAGGTAACCTAAGAAAAACAGAAATATTTCATGAAATACATACAAGACAGGCACAAAACTGCTTTAATAAAAAGGTAAGCGATGAAATTTGTTCCTGTATTTATCAACAAAATAATAGCTGGAAATTATGTAAATAATATTAAATATGGTGTAGAATCTCTGTAACAGTTAATTCACGATGCTGGTCGATGGTTACAAATTATGATGGTAATACACACCACCAGTCACTTTTGCTTCACCAGTTTCACATCCCTTTAAAGTAGCACATTCTTCCCTCAGCATCTTACCAGCAGCAGAGTGGATTGCTCCATCAACTGAAGTAAAATTAACACACATATGGCAGCATTTAACCATTTTGAGAAAACATTGCTAGATAATTTCATCCTTAAATGTAAATAATATATGTATAGCCATATAAAATAACTCACAGTGTTTGAGTGATATAACTGAAATCTTTGAAATCTAAGACAAGTAAAACTATCAACTTAGAAATGTATCCCCCAGTAAGTTGTTAACAAATATCTAGTGGGTAATAAATTCATATACCTGGAATATGGAAAATATTAATTTATCAAATATCATCGGATAAAAGCTAACTTCAGGTATGAGTGGGGTCTGCAGGATCCAGATTCATTAGAATTCTAGCTATCATCATATAACAGGATTCGACATAAGCACTTGCCTGATTGTGACTGGCACTCTAAGTCATGATGTTGGGCAATATAAAAGTTACTGTCAGTTGTGCAACATGGCAACAACGTTCAGTGATAATGATAACTGAGATTTTCCTGTGATAATGTTTGAACATTCAGAATATTTCTCATGTGCCAGTGCACTTGCACCAAGGGGAGATGCAAAGATTCACAACATGCTTTCCAGAAGTCATCGTGCAACTAGATTATGCAAAACCTAACTGCTGGGTAAGTGCAGCAGCTCCAGAAGTATTACAACTTTTTTGGGTACATTATTTTTACAATACTTGCAGGATATGACAAGTTAATGGTAAAACTTAATGTCGATCCCTGTATAAACTAAATTAAATACATTATGTTAAATTATCAAAAACTTCACTATCCAGATCAAGTTCTGCCAGATATAAAAGATGGCTAATTTCATAAAATTTGGCCAAAATTTAAAATCTAAATCTTGGTACACCTCACCCAAACAGTATAATGCCAATATATAGTTCAAATAATATTTGTTGAATATGAGATAAATACACATTTGTGGCTACTTTTATCCAGCTTGTATTAAATATAAGTTCATATTATTATTAAATTATAACTGGATAAGCATCACATCAACATCCTCATATGTACATCATAATTTAGGTCATAATGCAGTACTCTTTTTATGACTCACAAAGTGAATAATAACATATAAAATGCAGTTGAAACTGAAATATTGCCAACATTTCAATCATTTCTCATGAATGACTTGCTGCAGATATAAAAAAGAGAGACAGTTACAATCTAACATGTATAAATAGAAAAGAATGGATATTTATATATTCATTACATCCAGGTATTATCATCTATTTGAATACTATAAAAATGCTGACATAGTGAAAATAAACTGTCCCTACAATTTAGTTGGATTCTGTGTAAAAGAGGTCTTCTATAATTAATATTCAAATCAATGATCTACATTAGCTAATTAAATATATTCTGCATCTAAATTTTTACTCTCTGCTAAAGTTCTTTGACTGTAGCTTATATGTAAATTAACTCTGCCCAAAGATTGATAAAAGAAGTGAAGAGACGCCGCAAATATAAAAACAAACAGAAAGAATTAGCAAAAACCAAACCTAACAACTAATTGTTATACCAAGGCCAAGTTTCGGAATATATACAAACAGCTCCTTGAGTAAAAGTGAAGTAAACAATGTTGCTTACCACCGCCACCACCCAGTAATCTTTTATTGGCTGCATTCACAATGACGTCAACCTCTAACATTGTAATGTCTCCTCTCCAAATGGACACCTTCTTGTTCAGTTCGGGATTAATACTGCAGACATCTTCTAGTCTTCCTGTAGCTGCAGCACCGAAATATTATAACAGTCATTCATTGGATAATCCTATAGTGGCATTAAAGCAATGATACACCCACATTAAACTAGATAAGTTCAATGTTGCCTCTAGTATGTGTCAACCAGATGTAGAAAATCAATGAGTGTACAGAAATAATAACAACAGAGAAAATACATCAGAAAGATGGAATGAGTATCACATGTAACAAATTAATTTGGTTCTGTCCAACTTTTATAACATACAGGATAACATGCAGTCAGGTAATATTAAACCCAAAATTCAGAAGATGATGATTGATGTTTTACAGCCACTTTTGTGCAGAAGGTAGGCCCCAAAATTCAGAAGGTCTGACTGTTCAAAAGATGGAACCGACAATAAATCTCACCGAAAGTAGCAAGATTTCTTCTTGATTAGCTGAATAAAATTACATGTGAACTAATTCATGATGTATTACTATTTATAAATAAACAGTAAATAATGATCCAGTTGAACAATACAATCTTATTCTTTTTTAATTTATGACAGAAGCACAAATAAATGTGGATACATGCCACTTGTAATAAAGATTTAACTAAACCAAACAACTGGTTATAATAAGTGTAGTTAGCTTATTAATTTAAAAAAATTCAGGCTATTATTTTTCAAAATTTATAGGTTTTTGTTGATAACCACAATTTTTACCACTGTATTACCCAAATAATATACTAGCTGGTTTTCTAGTTTAACTTTAATAGAATTAAAAATCCTATTTATAACCAACATACTGACTCATACTACAAATATGTTATATGTAATCCTATTTTCAAGCACCACAACATCTGAACCCTTATCCTTGTATCTATGATGTTGGTGACAAAACTTATTTGTTCTATCAGTGTTTGTGAGTTGTGAATGTATGAAATATCTATTGTTATCATTCCAAATCAAACTAGAAGTTTGATTTTAGATGGATCAATGTGACAAATTTGAATTGATATTAATCCCTCATATATATATTAAATTCCAAATTAAACATTGTTCAGATAGAACCTTTTTTAATGGAATTGTTTGTGTGAAATTCTCAATCATGCATTTCAGACTAATAAAAAAAGGATCTTATTCTAAATAGATAACAGATTACATAAAGTTATTAGGTTTACTTGAATCATATCATATGAATAAAACATCACCTTCTTTTTTAGATGAGCCAACAGAAGGCCTCCCCAAAATAAATGTTAATTGGATCTTTATAACCTTTAA
Organism: Paralvinella palmiformis; assembly: GCA_025642065.1. Taxonomy (NCBI): domain Eukaryota; kingdom Metazoa; phylum Annelida; class Polychaeta; order Terebellida; family Alvinellidae; genus Paralvinella; species Paralvinella palmiformis. The sequence goes on along the minus strand of JAODUP010000010.1, from coordinate 205,163 downwards.
ATATCACCTTTTAAGTGAGTCAACTTTTAATAAATTTCCAATCAGAATCAAAAGCCTTCTGTTTCCAAATCACAACAATGGCTATCAGTCAGTTACTGAACAAATCTTGGAAATGGCAATGGCCTGGTAACAAACAGCATAAATAAACTAATGTCCATTGAATTATTTGTCTAGAAGAATAAAACTGTGTGAAAGTTAGACAAAATCCTCCTTTCTGTGTGAAATTTATTCACACATGAAATATAAAATCAGTGCAATAAATAAACATCGGAGTACAATAACTTGGTAAATACTCAGTCAATTTATATATATATATATATATATATATATATATATATATATATATATATATTAAAATCTGAAATAGAAAATATTCATCCGTAATCAAATAATTAATTCTATGATTGGATCAAATTATAGAGTAAATTAATCAATTAAAAATAATTCTCCAAATATGTAATCTATTTTTTTGCCATTAATACATGTTATTTAGCAGTGTCTGGTCATCTGTCTTGTATGGGCGAAAGTAGACCACTGCATGGTTTAAGGTGTAAAAAGTGATGATGTACTGAAATCAAATACTTCAACAAAACACCAATTCCTGTGAGTGTGTATATATCTATATATATATTAATGTGCATGTTTGAGTAAAATAATTTGTTGTATATGTATATATATGTTTGCTAATTAATTATAATTTATTACATAGGTATGTATCTATGCATTCAATTTGTAGTCATATGCAATCAATATTGACTTCTTATCAAGCATGTGATCTACTTAGTTTAAATTTAAAGGATTATTTGGTCATCAATATAGCTGCAGCTATGGACTATAAATTAATAAATCTATGACTAGCTAGTTGATACTGTTCATTTTTAACCCAACTGGCCACAGGCTAAAATGGACTTGATTTTAAGTCTCACACTGATTATGTATGACATCAACCACAGTCAGGAATATAAAATGTTATTTATGGAGCATTTATCAGTGCTGTGATAAGTGATTAAATATAACTACTTTATTTTAAAGGGACAATCTACCCTCAGAAAATAATTTGTAAATATATAATGCTTAGAACAGTAACCAAAAATTCCACAATAATAATCACGAAATATACCTGATATCACAGATAGAGGGAAATAATCCAAATTACTGGAGGGCTGCCATTATGGCTGCACGGGAAGCCAGATTCGAAGGCGGGAAGGAGAAAACTGAAATCCTCTGATGTCACATGGGCGCTCTCTAGACTGACATGGATTATAGTTTATCTTGAGCATTAATATACAAGACATTTTGAGTTATCTTCCTCTTGTAAGGTTCCTTCTGGCTCAAATTGATATGATTGTATATCATTCATGATATAATTTTAACAAGAAAATGCCATTTATTTCTGGAATAATCCTTTGCTCACTCTTGTTTACATGCTTTTGTATGGGCTCTACAGACTTCAGGTCAACCGGATATGCCCAAGTGACGTCAGCATCAAGGAGCTTCCGGTTTCAGTCTAGCTTCAAAATTGGGGTGCCCACAGGCCATTAAAAGTAAATCAATCAACACTTTGAACTGGATTATTTAATATGTGGGTGATCGTTTACAAATTTTGACATTATTTATGATATTTGTGAGTACAGCTGTATTAGTCCTGAAAATGTTAAATGAAGGTACAAATTTATAAACACAAAAAAAAAATTATTACTGACCTAATTTCTTTAGCCATTCCTGATTCTCAGCAAAGTAGTCTGACCATTCTTGGACATCAGACAAAGCCACATAATTATCACCACAGGAATAAAATTGTCGCCTCTCCGACCGTGGCATTGACATGTACCGAGCTAAAATACAAGAACAAACATAATAATATTGTGGAAACAGTGTTATTCCATTGACCTATTTATTTTTATATCTTTTAAGTGCACCCCCCCCAACACCACATTATTATTATGGCTGATTATGATATCATCTCCTCTTCCATTATTCACAGGTGAAGATTACGTAAACATTGAGTTGAAATACCCAGCAGTTGGTCACTGCTAATCCCTGAAATAGGTTTCAGCCTATTTGTGGGATCAAACCTGTGATCCTTGGCAGCTGGACAAATCTGTACCTCTGCTCAAAGTAGGCAAAAGTATATTAGTAATATTACAGCATATGATAATTAGATGAGCAACACACCCATAGAAATAAGTATATGTATTTAATTGACATAGAAAGCCCACAGAACCTAAGTTGGTAATTAATAATCACCAAGCACCAAATCAAACCACAACTGGATGCAATTGTCTCGCATGATACCCTAATCACCAATTCTAGGTCACACCCACTGAATATATGACCAAAACTTATGAGCACAATTGCTAATCCCCTGGTCTGCTGATCCCCCATCTCACACTTACAGTCATTGTATTAGTGACTTGATGACCTCCGAAACACGGTGTTTGTGACTTCATTTCCGAATGTATAAAACCATCCGAATATCACATTTAAATCAGTATTCTTATATCTCATGCTACTGTACCTACATCAGGGTTGGCATGTTTTTTACGCAGACGTTATTAACAGTAACACCGTTAATATGTAGGTCCCACATATGTTGATTCCTGAATGATGAAAAGTTTCATGACATTGAAAATCTCTGTGTTGTGACTGTGATATTGTATCAAGATCGTAACTATGTGTAAAGGTGGAAGGCCACAACACTTTTTTCATGTGACCGTTGAACACTTTTTTCATGTCACCATTTCCTTCCACGTTTTTTACCGATGCTGCGACAAAGATCTCCCCGGTTAACTGGTGGAAGGCCTTCAAATCGTATGGATTGCCAAGTGACTTTGTTGCATTAGCTGTCAAGCTGCTATCATATGCGCCCATTGAGATGATTGTGTTCAAATATTTATACCAAAGTTTGCAAACATTTAAGCTGGTATTCTGCTACAGACTGCTCAGAGGAATGGTTTAATTAGAACATTAACTATGTTGATATTATGTCTAATTGTTTTCCACCAAGTTGTTAATACCTGTTATGTCATGATCTACATTTCATTTATGTGCCAATATTTAAGGTAATACAATAAAACAAGTTCAGAATTTTGTTCTTTCTATATCTGTATGTTTGTGAGATGCATGTGAGTGAAGACATGATTATGTGAATGTGTTTACTTAGTTACACAATATTTGTTAAAGTTTTTATGTTATTTACAGTTAATAACAATTTTTTATGATGTAATGTAAAGCATAATTTTTTATGGTAAAAACCCAACCCTGGCTGTATTGGAAACGACAGTAGCCCGGTCTTCACCTCAAAGTAGGCAGGTCAAATGACCCAGGTCCCGGCTTATAACAAAATCACTGAATGAGCATGACCGAGGTTTGAACCCAGGTACTGTAGATCTGCAGGCAACTACATTGTCAATTGGGTCATCGAGACACCCCCTAGTGTTTTATAGTTCACTGAGAGATATTAAAATTTAAATGCTCAATGCAGTATATATAAAATAATATACCAGCCAGTAGTATGTCTGTCAAGTGATGACAATTGTGTGAAAGCTTGTTTGTCTACCTCTTAATAAACTCTAGGGTGACTGTCATCTGTTAGTGTTACATTTGTCTTGCTACCTAAGTCATGGTTGGTTACATCACAAGTCTAATTTTAGTTCCAGAGTCCATGTTTATACTGTTTTTATGGCAGGCTCATAACTTACGGCTTTCGTTTTATGGCGAATACTGTTCTCTTTCAAGAGTCAAAAGGCGTGTTGCAGTATCTTCGGAGTAGGTCACATAATGCTCTAGTATGTGTCATAATATGGTTTTAGGGTGTTATACTCATAGTATGTTCAAACAAGTTGTATTATGTCATTGATATTGTGCTTTTTATGATTTTATGGGTCTTTCAAATGACCTCCCCTAATGAGAATTCTTTATTAAATCTACAATATTATGATAATATTTATTACAGGGTTGGCTTTCACCTGGCAGAAATGTATTTCTCCCCTGCCATTGGGAGAAACACCTTTCTGCTGGGGAGAGACACTCAGATGTTTTGAAAGTGTTGCATAACAAAGCAGTCATTATCAAATCAAATTTATTCAGCATCATTATAATGTATATCACTGCACAGATACCAGAATTAAATAATTACAATTTTTTATCTAACAATCTCAAACTTGATGAATTATTGATCTGATTCCGTGATTTGGAATTCAGCTGAACAGCATTCTACCAACCATGCTAGGGGAGTGCCTAAACAAGTGGGTTATCCCATAGGAAAAAGGTTAGATGAAACAGCTCAGATAGACAAGTAACTGTAGGATTCGAATCCCGATCTGGTTGTATGTAGTGTGGCACACTAACAAAACCTCTCCAGGATGGATTAAAACACAGCTTGTACAAGGATCCTGAACATCTTTATGTATGGGATATTCAATATCGAAGAGATGTTTTCTTGGTGTGACAATAGCCAAACATTCATCACATGTGATTACAATGTTAGACCAGATAGTTTATTACTTTATACAGTACAGTTAGATGAGTTATGTCGAACTGAAAGGGGTTAACTTAATTGTTGTAATGTTTCAGTCACCAGATATTCTAAATACCACATTTTGGGTAAAGGTAGCTATTTTCTTACCACCAAAATATATCAACAACTATAACACAAAGTAAATTTTATTATTATAATGTAAAATAAAAACTCACAGAACATAGCAAGAGCCACATCTTTCGCTAAGTATATTCATAACACGGTTTGAATACATCTCATGTTATGATCACGTGACTGAAATTATTTAAACGAAGAGCGAAACAATATCTTTTTGATGGTAATTATTCAAATAAATAGATTTGAAATTGTTATTTTAATGTTTGAATCAACTCACCATGTTCACTGTGTAACATTTTCTAGAGCTCAGTAGTGTGTATGTATTTGTATTTTACATAAACTTTAATATTACAATTCAAATAATAATTTATATGTGGTTCAGAATTTAAAAACATCATTATCACAAGCCAGATTTTAATAATACCATTATTACAGTAAAGCATCTAATACTGCTCATATAATTTTGATCAAAATAGTAATATTATAGATATATTGTAAGTCAAACTTACATACTACTTATATTATTTAGGTAAAATTTTAACACTTCATGTAAATTTTAATAATATCCAGATAATACAGACTTACTGGTAATTACGATGTCAAGTTTAATAAGACATTAATGATTATTAAAACTGTCCAAATTGTAATAAATTAAAAAAATACAATCAGTTATATTCTAGCTAGAGGGATTATACCTTTGAAACAAATCCTCCTCTTTAGTAGGAGGGACCTGCTCATTTAAATACTAAAGTTAACCCTCCACAGAGTAAATGGTTTTTAGCTAGCAATAACTGGATTGTAATGTGCCAGTATATTCATTCTGAGATCCTCTCAATTCAGGTTGAATGCTAACCACTTAGCCACCACAAACTAATATACACATCTTAACTTTTCTCTAGAACACATACTAAGAAAATAGTACATGGTGTATGAAGTTGGAAACCTCTGAGCCAATCATTTTATTGTATGCATTATTTGGATTATCTACGGACAACCCAATTACTTTCCAGGTTAGTTTTCATATTTTAGCAATTATGATTTGGGAAGAGATTTTCATGAAGCAATAATTCTAAACTGAATTCTACTTTCTCCTACTGATTTATAAAAATCAATACAATATTATGACATTAACATGGAAAGATATAAGTAACTTCAAGGAGAACAATTTAATTAACCCTAGAAATTTATAATTCCCAGGGTTAATTAAATTGTTCCTCTCTCTCTCTCTCTATCTATATATATATATACACACACACACAAAGAAGTATTTAAGTAAATTTTCATCTGTTAAAAAAACTGTTATCCATGTCTCAGAATTGTAATATGGTCCAAGTAAGCAATGAAAAATTCTGGATAATTTCATGAAAATGTCAAACCAAGCAACAATTTGTTCAAGTATTTTGCATTTTTGCTGTGCTTTATCTATAAAAAAAACAGTTTATGATGCTATTGTATTGAACTTGTTATTATCAACCTCTGTATGATTTAAGTCAACTCCAGACAGGCAAAGGACAACAACTTGAGGCATATAGTTCAATAATCTTTGTTCTGCCATGCTCAGCTTCTAACTGATGGCAAGTATAAAAGGATCAGCCAGTGAGTGTATCAACGTCTGAGTACCACTTAGCACCAGATAACAATGATATGGTTATCAAAACAATATGCTAACAGTCTGCCAGCATCTAGGCTTAAGCACACTTGTTCCATTCACGGCATCCAACTATCTGTCTGGGCTGTACACAAAATGTCTGCTATAATTTAAGCCCGTCACTCTTAGGTACAGACTGATACAGCCTATGAGTCACAGTAGGCAGCTACCGGCGGTCCCGGAATAGCAAATAACTCAGTGTACGGAATATATCTATAATATTACACACCATAACTTGTTCATTATGCAACTGAAATCGACATTCAACATGATTAATATAAATATGGAATACGTCTGCAGGGGACAATTACGATTATAATTAGGCAATCCATACGGGCTTGCCTAGAACTAGAAGCTAGACTATCTAGACCTATAGGGCCATTTTACGTACAGGAACGCCAGTGTTCTGGAGCGTCTCAATATTATAGACTAGAATCTAGATCTAGTTCCTTTTTACACTGTAGAACATGACCGGGAACTTTATCGCTCTTGTTTCATTACACATTGAACTCGGTAATGACTTCGACCTGGTTTTTAATAATAGACTCTACCAAAATGTACATTAAATTGTCACTATTACAAAATATTTGGACTAGTCTATAGACTCTAGTCTACATCGTACATACCAGACGTGCGACATTTATGGATTTACCTGGTTGTACAAAAACTCACGTCGCATCAGACTAACCACAAAATATCTAAATTTGTCGGTAATAAAATGAGCTAATATTATACCGCATTGCTATACTCAGACTCTAGCCACACTATTATAGTTGATGGATCTAATTACTAATAGTAATACTAATACTAGGGAAATAGCGTCGTGATAGATCTAATCGACATACCTTTTTCGGACAACCAGCCGACTAAAACCGGTTTAGTGGCGGATTTATCTCGCTTGTCATCTTTATCTGTTTCCTGAACTCGTCTTTGCGATGTCTTCTTTGTCCAAAAAAATCGTAATATCCACGCTATGGTGTTACTTAAGGCATTATACAGCAGCGAGACAATACCCATCGTGAAGCATGCAGCCACCGAGTCCGGTTGTGATGTTAATGGTGGATAGACTCTCCCGAGAGTGTTAAAAATGACGTCTTCAGACGTTATTTCCAGTTTGGCGGGATTCCCCTAATGGCTACACTTGGCGTGGTATACCTGTAGGTGGCGCCTCTAACGAATACAAAAATAGGCCATCTCGTGTTAATTGTTCGGTTTGCGTCAGCGCGCGCCTAGCTTTTTCAAGGCTTGAAGCCGGAACATTCAACAGATACAACTTGTTTTTCTCGAAAAAAGTGAATAAATTCCTTCTCGCTTGCTTATAGTTCGGGTATCCCCAGCCTGTCGCTTGTTTGGCACAGCCTGAGCCTTCTCGCTCACCCACTCATTTCTTTTGTACACGAAATGATTGTCCAGTTAGCAGCGTTGCATCGAACGTAGCGCTCATTGGCGTGTTTCTTATGTTCCTTGACAAGCACGAGGTGACGAGTTGGACAAATCTGGATATTGATCAAATACTGAGATAGAAAACGTGCGTGTGTTTCCATGCATAAAACGATTTTCTTCGCAGCCTCGCGAACATTTCGCCATATCATCTCGTTAGACACATCGTTTCTTCTCGAGTCGCCAGTTTCCTAAGATGTATACGTTCTCGTTCAATTCTCGATCTTGAGTCCAAGTCTGAAGTCAGCGTGACGCCATAACATCTCCCATATATTGACGCTTCTATTCTACGGTAGATGACATCACCCCGCCCCTTAGTGCCACGAACCTCTAACCAAAGTACACCAATCTTCCTGATTTCCGGAGGAAGAGTCAATCAAATTGTTACCGTCCACCAAATGATATTGCTTCTATAAAGTATAATAGTATAAAGCCATTAAAGGTATTTGGTAGCAGTGTCAAGGTTCACTACACACCTAAATCTGAGTTAGGTATCTAGTTAAGTGTTTGGGTCAAATGAGTTCGACGCCTTAAGTAACACCATTTCTTGGTCCGTATTGGTGGGAAGTATGACCGCCTCTCGATGGCACCGGAATATTTCTCTGATAGTTCAACTATTAGATAAGGTACACCAGTGAAACTGGTGGATTTTGCATATTATGCAATATAGATTTAATTTATATTAATATAAATTGATTATATTTAGTTATTTTGCATTTTATTTTCTTTTTAACTTACTCATTTGACGTCCTATATTATCGCCCACTCCAGTCTTTCCCATAAGAACTGGGTTTTTGCTTGTGTATGTTTATTTTTAATTTTCACTTATTTTATTTCTATAATTATAATGAATTATATAGAGATCAGTTGCTTGCCTTACGACCCTATGGTGGTAATACCATTTGTTTAGCGTAGTCGAAAACATGCAAAGCAGATTGGGTCTGATGCAAGTAATTTGATCACTGTGCCAATAACACCATATAATGGCACAGCTGTACAAGTTTAAATACTGGTCTTAGTAAATGTCAGTCGATCTGTAATAAATCTGATGAAGTATCTGATGTTGTTAAGGATATGGATCTTGATGCTCTTGTCATTACAGAGACTTGGCTGACTGGTAATGTTCAGACCAGAAAATTGTTGGTAATGTGACTCCAGCTGGATATTCATTCATAAAGTGTTACATAAAAGTCAAGCTGTCCTTCCAAATAATATCAACTAAGATAAAAAATATGGCCCATTGTTTTAAGAACATCTTCTGTCAAACAATATTAAATATACATAGTGGGTTCCATTCCAGCACTTTATCACAGGGTAAGCCATTGGTAGAAGAGTCCTGCATATCCATAATGGATAAATTTGAGGCTTTTACAAAGACTGATATCAGACAGTTGCTGAAAAGGTCATCCAAAGCTTTCTGTACAGTTTACCCTATGCCTACATGGCTTGTGAAAGATTGTCTGGATGTTCTGATAAACCCAATTACAAATATAGTTAATAAATCATTATCTCTGGGTGTTTTCCCAAGATCCATGAAAGCTGCCCTTGTAAAACCATTAATAAAAAAAAAAACACTATGGACTGTAATATTCTAAACAATTACAGACATGTTTCAAGACATTTTTATCTAAAGTTATAGAAAGACAGTTGCTGTACATCTAAATGAATATTTAATCAATAATAACCTTAATGAATCACTACAGTCTGCCTATAAAAGTGGTCACAGCACTGAAACAGCCTTGGTTGAGTGAAAAATGATATTATGATGTCACTTGATCAAGGTAAGCCAGTAATACTTGTTCTTCTGGACCTGTCTGCTGCATTTGATACAGTTGAACATAATGTACTTTTCTCTAGGTTAAAAGACATGTTTGGTCTGTCAGGTAAAGTACTTGAATGGCTTAGATTCTATCTGGAACAACGCTCCCAGAGAGTGTCTGTTCATGATATTTTATCTGACATTCAGTTTTTGTTATCTGGTGTACCACAGGGTTCCGTTCTTGGTCCTCTGGTTTTCACAATGTATACCCGTCCTCTTGGGATCATTGCGTAGCGATACAGGGTTAAATATCACTTGTATGCTGATGACACACAGCTGTATATATCACTGTCACTGGATCCTGAGAATGAGTTAAATTTCTCCTCTTCCTTGAAGAATTTAGAACATTGTATTGCTGATATTCGGCTATGGATGACTAAAAATCTTAGGTCTGGGCATTGAAGATCTAACTTCCCTTGCATTCCTTCTTATAGCCACAGTACAACAGCTTATAGCAGGACTTCGAAGCTTCTGATTGGTCAGTCCTAAATGTCTTACATCCGAGTCAGTTACAGTCCATCCCCATAGCTCAGGACTTGGCAGATCTGGAGCTAGCACAAGAGCTTGTGACCACACATAACCTACTTGGTACACTGCTCTTTTTCCATTTTGAAAGAACAGCTTTGGTTAGAGGAATTTTCTCAATACTGGCAGACCCCTGGGTGAAAGCTGCTTCCTCGCCTCATTAATTCTGTACATATTCTACTATACATGCTGATGATGAATCTCTCTAGCTCAGTCATGCTCTATGGATCAACCTCTTCTGGCTGCGAGGAGAGGGTGGTGAAGATACCAGTGACTGCAATCTATGCAGACTAAGTGGACTTTTTTGCTTTGCCGAGAAAGTTGGATACCGTACCACACTCACTTACTGCATGACACATCACTATTGCCTTTGACTTCTCAGGTTGCAGGCTGTTCGCAAATCCATGGATGGGTATATGGTGGAAGTGGTTGCCTACACCTAAGCTTATTCAAACCTCTTAAATGTGCAAATCATGGAAGTGTTGGACAGATATGATGACCACATCAGAGTCAACTGTGCGAATTGCTACTTTCTTTATCCCACGCTTTGGGCAATGAGCAATATGTAGGTGTATCCGACTGGCCGTTTCCTCATGAGTACATGGCTGGAGGCTTTCAATGCTACCTAACTCTTCCGCCTAATGAAATTTTCATCATGTGTACTAAGAAGTAAACTTTCCACTGGTGTCACATGGTCGTATGCACTCACCCAGGTAATGGAACAGCTGGTTTTTGTTTAGATCAATCTGGAGGAAGCTTTCCCAGTTTGATGCGATGGGAGCATTCTCAAGCACTCGTTGTTGTTGCGATGGGCCACTTTTCATCCTGCGTTCCCTAGTCGACTGCTGGAGACTGTTGGAAATATCTGTCCCACACTATCAACAGATTCCAGCTGTATAAGAAGATATTTGCTGGGTATTGCCTTGGAATGTTCTACTACCTGGCTTCAGCATGTGAATAATGGCAGCACCATCAAAGATCTTGCACCAGCATCGGGTGGATGTAGCACAGGTGGGAAATCCTTTGTTATGCAGTCCAGCATGTCAGATTTTGATCCTTGTCCAAGTTGACCCATGGAGGGTTGGGGCTGATGTACTCCTGTACACGTACTCATTGTACTTGAGTACACAATTTGAAATACTCAGATGTACTCAGTACTCATAACAGGAAGTACTCAGTACTTGTACTCGAGTACATTCATAAAGTACTTGTACTTTCAGAGTACATTCAGAGTACTTTCACCATAAACAGAATGTTGTTTTCAATTTATTTCCATTTGTCTTTATAGCCATTTCCTCCCAAAATGAATTTAGAATTATGTCCATAGAAATTGGTCTGTTATCATTTTAAACCAGAATCACTGGGGATTAGGTAACTGATTTGAAACATAAATATGAATGTTATGCCATGTATTAACATTATTCTGAACTTCACTAAAACCACTACTGTCATTATGAACATGTTTGTGACATATTTATTATGCAATTTCTGTCTACCTGAATGCTAGTGACTGTCACATCAATACCTCATTTTACTTCGTCTGTGCAATATAATGGATGACTACAACAATTGTGTCCAATAGGCAATATAAACACTGTGGCTTACCATGGGGTAAACCATGTTCCTTAAAGGCCATCTGGAATTGCAGTTCAAAATATATATTGTATTCTTGCGGATCATCTGATCATGTTGTACTTGGATCCTAGAAACTACTAATATTTGAGCACTGATAGAGTTCAATAGAAAAATCAGCCGGTGTGTCTGATTATATACCTATGATTTTGATTGCACAAGTTGACAGACTGTTAGCATAATCTCATGTCTCCAAATGATTTAAATACTCCAACAAAAGGATACTTTTTAATCATTTCTTAACACATATAGAGGTATCAAGTCGACAGAATTAAGCCAACCCACAAAACGCCAGAGAGTTGATAACTCTGGATTTTATGTGGGATGATGACAACAATGTTCCTACCATTACAACAACAGTTGCTCTATCTGAGATTAATGACTACCTGAGTCAATCATGCACAGACCGAAGTACTGCAAAGGAACCTTCCTATGCTAGCAAACATTGCACCTGTTTATCTCAGTGTCCCTGCCTCTGTAAAAGGGTATTCAGTGTTGTAGGCAGAGTATTCCACCCGGCAGTATGTCTGCTAGCAGACCTAACTTTTAAAAGATTGATGTTCATCAGATCCAATAGTACCTGAATTAACTGTTTACACCGAATGCATTTTTATGGACCTTATTATAATAGTTATATGAATGTTTGGTGCCTTGGACACAAGCATGACATTTCATTTAATTATTTCTAAATAGCTGGCATTTATTCTTTCATTTAATCATGTTTAATGATGGTTAAATAAAAGATTGAAATATTTGTTTGCATATTTATAATTTAATGAATAATTTTAGTTGAGGGGTGATCTAATGTTATTGGGATCTTTGTCTACATGTATTAAACCAGCTACTGCATGTGTCTTATGTAGATCTAGATCCACCACCTCCTACGTGTCAACATGAACTGTCAGTATGAACTATTATGAAATAGCAAACTTATAATAAATTAGTGGTCCCACCATTCACATTACATAGTAGTTATGTTTGAGTAAATGTGATAAAAATATACTTGTCCTCTAGTACTTTGAAATGTACCCGTACTTGTACTTGAGTACATTGATAAAATAAGTACTCATACTTGTACTTATAAAAAAACATACTCGTACTTGTACTCATGTACTTTCCCATGTACTCGTGATTGCTTGGTTTACATGCTCAAAGAAGGTATCAAGGTTATCTTGCCTAGTTTGACAAGAAATATACAATATGGTACAGTTGGTTTTCGGTGATGCAATTTGCAATTTTTCCTAATATCACTATGCTGCTTCTTTGCTGGATGTTCCAGTCATTCTACCACAAGGCTGCTACGATATTGTCCTTTCCCAATTACCTCAACATTGTACACTGTGTGTATCACGTCATTGTCCATGATAATTTTGGTATCGAGACTAAATAGATTACCGCTATCTTCCAGGTATGTGTTTTAAAGTCGTCAAATGCAGATATCAGAGCGCGTAATTCTTAGGCAAATGTATTTTGAACACCAGGGTATTATTCGTGGTGTTTGTGGGATTTCTCTCTATTATTAGCCGTTTGGAAGCTCTTTTCAAATTCAAGTACGACACTTGATAACTCCGGCCGGCAATCATACACCTTTCAAGACCTGTGGGCTATCAGTCAACTCAACTGCGCCACCATCTCCCTTAATCAATTCATTTACCTGTTCATGGCACTGATTGATGACCGATGCAGAGAAGACATTCTTCGTTTTCTGTACAGCGAAATGACCTTTCTCGAACTGCCTATATATTTCTGGATGGTTACTGGGTAGGTTGACCATATCACTGATATGCACCGGGAGTCATCGGCCATAATTCGTGTGATCAAGTGCGAAGATACAATTTGAAGCAAGCATTGGACATACACTGTGAAGTTCCTTTCTCGAATTGATTGCATAAATTGTAGCATGTACTATACTGATGTCGATGTCGTAATGTTTGCTTGTACTAGAGTTACGGTCTAGTCACTCCACTCCGCTGGACCTGTTTTGCAACAGCATAAAGTTGTTGATCAGTAGCAATTATAGGCACTTCACCATATTCATTGCATGAGAGACCGTGCAAATCGTATGCGTATTTTCCAGAAAAGGGGTAGCAATGCTATTTTGGAAATGTATCCACCCATCGCTGGCTGTTGGCTAGCATGATACGCCGCCCAAGAGATATAGTCATCCGTGGATGCTCGTTTCCAAGGTGTTACCTATACATATCAATTAATTACGCTCTAAAACATTATATACTACCATGTTTTATTTTTGTCGATACAAAATGAAAAATGTATTCATTTGATCATCTCGAGCATCTTGAAAATAAATATACTAATAATCTGAGCATATTGATAAATTGATTTTTTAACCCTGAAAATGTTATGTTAGACATCAACATCATGTTTCTACGTAGCTTAGGAGCCGAGATATGACGAATATCGTATTCTGAGGGAGACCATTTTGAAATTCAAGATGGCGGCCAGTTATAATGGTGATGGCGATGGGTACCTAGGCTTATGTGAATCTACACACGTTAAACTATCTGTATTCCAAATTTCATGTTTTTGTCAAGTTTTGCATGATTCTTATGATATGTGGCCCTTAACCGCTGTACTAATATGGACTAAGGCTGAGGTAAGTAACTCTAACAGAAACCTTGAGTGATGTAGTCAGAGATATTTGGCCAAGTGGCTCACTCTAATAGACCACAAAACCGTACGGATATAAACAATATATATAAGCGAAAAAGAACATAGAACTGAGATGACCAAATGTCTTGTTAAGTTCCCATAACCGGTTACGTTATGATGATCGTTTTATGTGTCTCGAACTTTGGGAGGGAAATTTGTGCCTCTTCAGAGAATGTGGATAAGGACGTAAACACACAAGTAAATAAACTGGGAAAAAACAATAGTCAAACAAATAAATAGATAAGTAAGTAATGAAGAAAACAAGCAAGCAAGTGCGCAAACAAGTATATATATACCTAAGTTCGTAAATTTAGTAACTTCGTAACAAGTAAGGAGCAAGCAAAGAACAAAAAGGCGAATAGGCATGGACGCTCATAAACAAACATACCAACACACATAAAATTAAGCAAATGTATATGTAAGTAAGTGAGCAGTGAAGGGAGGAAGGAACTAAGAATTGAAATAAGTAAATTATTTAGTAAACAATCAAACAAGTTTTAAAAATAAGTAAGGAACTAGGTATCTAAAAAGAACGTAACTCAGACAATAATTAAACAAACAATCAGAAAAGCAAGTAACAAGCAAATAAGCAATCACTGAGATTACTTGAACATACTAAAGATTATACAATAATGTCACCAATATATGATATAACATGCAGATTTGTATATTTTAAAGTAGTCATACATCGACGAACGATTCGAATTTGTTACCGCAATAAAATGATGACATTACATCCAGTAGCTTAATGTCACAATCCCGTATCCCCGAGAACAATGACAATCCAGATCAAGTACTTGGAGACGTGTGATATATGGATTTATGGTAATATAAATTTGATATTACAAATATTTATGTAGTGTCGGTCATTTCTGAGGGTAAAGTTGGACGTTTAGATATCAGCTCCGATATGTTATATATCATCTCTGATATATTATTTATCAGCTCCGATATATTATTTATCATCTCTGATATATTATATATCATCTCTGATATATTATTTATCAGCTCCGATATATTATTTATCAGCTCCGATATATTATATATCATCTCTGATATATTATTTATCAGCTCCGATATATTATTTATCATCTCTGATATATTATATATTATTTCCGTTATATTATATATCATCACCGATATATTATTTATCAGTTCCGACATATTATTATCAAACCCCTATAATTAATCCAGACTCGGATTATTATTTATCGTCCTAATTTTGGACATGAGAATTAATACAATCCGATCAAGTACTTGGAACTGTGATATATGGATTTATAGGTAATATAAATTTATACTCCAAATTTTTTATGTAGTGTCGCATTTTAGGGTATCAGCTCCGACATTTATTTATCAGCTCCGATATATTATTTATCATCTCTGATATTATTTATCTGTATTATATCTCCGATATGTTATATATCATCTCCGATATATTATATATCATCTCCGATATATTATATATCATCTCTGATATATTATTTATCAGCTCCGATATATTATTTATCATCTCTGATATATTATTTATCAGCTCCGATATATTATATATCATCTCTGATATATTATTTATCAGCTCCGATATATTATTTATCAGCTCCGACATATTATTTATCAGCTCCGACATATTATTTATCAGCTCCGATATATTATTTATCATCTCTGATATATTATATTTTCAGCACCGATATATTATTTATCAGCTCCGATATATTATTTATCAGCTCCGATATATTATTTATCAGCTCCGATATATTATTTATCAGCTCCGACATATTATTTATCAGCTCCGATATATTATTTATCATCTCTGATATATTATTTATCAGCTCCGATATATTATATATCATCTCTGATATATTATTTATCAGCTCCGATATATTATATATCATCTCTTATATGTTATATATCAGCTCCGATATATTATAAGAAGTGTTTAGTCTTATTCTAGCAGTCATAAAAAAACACATAATCTTGTTACGTCAGCAATTAATATCCACAAAACGATTAATTAATCTTAGAATAACGCCAAGAACCGGTCTAAAAACAGAATAGTTTCTTACTTAATAATTTTTTTCATATCAGGATTAAAGTTGTTAGACTGCTCATTGATTTTCAGCATAATCACAATTGGACTTTAATATATTTTGTTTCGTAATCATTTTGATTAATGTTTGTTTTAACAAGGCAGCTTAAAAGAAAATATAATCTCAAATTACGATTCAAGTCGTCTGCCCGCTGTTCGATTATATGTTACTTTGTGGAATAATTTGAAACGACTAAAACCTCGAACCATTTCAATACTGGAACGGTGACTGTTTAACGTGTCCTTCTCTTGACTCGGTGCAGAAACTCCGGCTATAAATACGGTTACCGGCTGTAATTTACATCACGATAAATCATCATAATGTACCACGGTGTTGCTCTACCAACACAAAAATAGTGGTCATTGTAAAACAAATAACAAAACGATTTATCCTCTTCGTGTTAATGGACTGAAGTCATAAAGGTAACGTACATTATTGGGATTGTTAGCGGGTTGAAGGGTAGATGATTGATGTTCTAAATAATAGATTGTTTCACAGGTTGTAGGTAATATTTAAGAGCACTCTATGTCATCCAGCTGTTCGAAATTCTCGTTGTTTGAGATGAGATTAAATTGAGAGTTGACTCTAATTGATGGCATGGAATTACCGTCATTATGTAACGATATCTTCCTAAATATAACCATTCTACAGTGGTACGTTATGATACTTCTACCGATCAATTAAATAAAGGTGAATGAAACGTAAAATTCCGACGTTAAAGCGTTCAAGCTCATTGACTCAGTTTGAAGATTACTGGATCTTCTTGGGTTAGAGAAGTAGGTAAAGCGTTCTACGTTACAGCGATCACCACCAAAACCAGAACCATTCAGCTCTAGTCGTAAGTGTTGCAGATCTGATAAAGAAAGTATGCATGTTTGGATGAAATATGTTAATGCAGTGTATTATAGAACATCTTCGTATCTACTAAATTGCTTAGATTGTGTGGGGGTGGGGTGGGGGTATTGGACGATTGCTGTTATTCATGCGTTAAATGAACAGATAACGGCGAGTCTTACAGTTGGATCAGTTACCGGTATAGGATCAATTTTGTTAAGGGATCCTATTTCTTGGATTTTAACTTTTAGATGTAGGAGCGCCAACATGCCAGAATTTAGTGAACTTAGAACAAACCCTGTTTTAGACATTTTGATTAATGACGTTTATTTATATTAATCTCCAATTATAAAATTCGTTTTTGTTATATTTCTCTTTAGACAACATGTCGTTATATAATATTATACTGATTATAGATTTGTATAAATTGTTCTTGTTTATATTGTCGTTACTGTTAATATTGATGCTGTTGGTGATGCTGGTGATGTTGGTGATGTTGGTGATGATGCTGGTGCTGCTGGTGATGTTAGTGTTTCTGGTGATGTTAGTGACTTTGGTGATGTTGGTGATGCAGGAGCTGCTCGTAATGTTGGTGATGCTGGTGAAGCCGATGCTGTTGGTGATGCTGGTGATGTTAGTGCTGGTGGTAGTGACGCTGCTGCTGGAACTGCTATTAATATTGGTAATGTCGGTGATGATGGTGATGCTGTTTCTACTACTACCACAACCATAAATATCACTCGTTTCAGTAACATCACCACTACTGCTGCTGCTGCTACTACTACTACTACTACTACTACTACTACTGCTACTACTACTACTACTTCTGCCTCTACTCAATTTTTACTACTACTCCTACTACTGCTAGTAGTTAATCATTAACATGACAACTTCAAAAGACACGATGTATGTCATCATCACCATCACCATCATCATCATCATCATCATCATCATCATCATCATCAGATCACACCATACCTGCCATTTGACCCTTATCCAAAGAAGATGCATTAGGTGTCCTTTGTGTCTGTGCGAAGTTCCAGAATTACTTAAAGCTTCCGATGAATCATTCCTCTCATCTCCTTACACACACACACACACACACACACACACACAACACATACACACACACACACACACACACACACACACACACACACACACACACACACACACATATAGATAGATAGATAGATAGTTTCTTTCATAACTTTATTTTACAAATATTTTGCTCATAGACGATTTAAAATTTCGTAAAGGTAACGATTTATCAGGAAATTGAGGGACCAATATAGGCTGTCTTCCTATAGGCCCCTAAACAAAACAAAAAAAAAATATATATAACCACACAAATTTTAATCAAGGCGATTGGTCCTCGCCAGTAAAGATGTTCGTACCCAAGGATGTCTCTGCACTACATAGGTTTATAACGATAATAAGTGGACTGATCAAAGTACAGGGCCATACAACGACATATCAGACCGAGCCATTAGCTATAATTCACAGTGACATCAGGACATCATTAATTTAGACATTGTTTTTCTTCAGTAGGAAAGTACAAATGATGATTTGATGTGTCTTTTCAATTGGCTCCGGGAGGTAACCCCTGAAGCTAGGTTTGACCATTTGTTACATATTTGGGGTAATGTATATAATGAAAGGTTACTACTGAAACAAGACAGGCATAGGTGAACACACATTAGATTACATTGATACGTCTCGAAGTAAATTTGAACATCTTTATTTAATATATATATATATATATATATATATATATTTGTGTGTGTATGTGTGTGTAAAAAAAGGCATCCCAAAAGAAGAGTTTTTTCGACAAACAGTTGGAATTTGTCGACATCTAGGTTTAATCAATATAATACAATTACATGTTAACTATTTTCCAAATAAATTAGCATATTATCAGAAATTAAATGTTTGTATTGAAGACATCCAATTGATCAATAAATAAACAAATAAATACTTGAAGACATACAACCTTAGATTTATTTCAAGTAAATATACTTTGTTTTATTCTGCCATCCCGTTGTCGTGTTTTATATAACACCCAGTCTAATACAATTAGTTAATATGTAAACAAACAAAGGAAGAGAGGGGGGGGGGGCGTTAACAACAAATTAGTGACCAACTCGCCACTGTAGGACACGCCGATCTGTCCTTGTCTCGTCGACGACAGGGGTCGCTGTGATACATGTCATGTGTCCACTTATGTCATCGATCACGTGGCAGAGATGAGTCGTGGACGTCACTTGAAGTCATTAGCCGTAACAAGCGTCGACCACACATAATGGTCGGGTACTTATAAACGGTAAAATCTACCAAAGGATTATTGTATTTTCCAGTTTTTTCTTCTTCTCCAAGGTCACTCGATTAACTAAAACAAGTCGGGGGCTGATTTGTATTCAAGATGGAAAAGTCTGTAATTTTTTTAATAAAATATTTCTAACAGAAGTAAATAGAACCGTTTTAAAGTAAGATGAAAGTCTGTTAAGTCAAAGTCGATTGATCCGAATGATCTATTTAATCCTGGAAGTTTTTAGTTTCAGCGGTCAGTAATTCAGGTGCCGAATAAGTCTGTACAGATCGATTTATTGATTTCCAGTTGGTTCATATCGGAGCTGATTTAGAATATTAGAATATTAATTATGTATATAACTGTTCTGTGGTTTTCTTAAAATCCAAATTTAATTGCTGTCTGCAGAAACGTTTGGATGGATATTTTCGATCGGGTAGAGTTAACGACCAAGTTACTCCGTGTGACAGTTGTCAGGAGACGTTATGCAGGTTAATTACGTTCAGGATCACTAAATACCTGATCTCGGTTGACGATGACGTCAGTTGATTTGCTTTATTTCTTTGTGAGAGTAGCTTATTGTTGCAAAATATGTGATACTACTACTAGTACCACTACTACTTCTACTACTACTACTACTCTTGTTGTTGTTGATGCTAGTGCTGCATCTGCTGTTCCTATTTCTACAAATTATTATTAATATTATTATAGTTCTTGTTAATATTGTTGTTGTTGTTATCATCGCTGTTATCGTCAGTGCTATTTAATGTCAGTGCCATCGTTATATAACATTATACTACTACTGTTAATGGTAGTAGTACTAGTAACTGTAAATGTAGTATATATATATATATATATATATATATATATATATATTGGATAGATAGCTATACAGATTGTGTGTGTGTATGTGTGTGTGTGTGTGTGTGTGTTTAATAGTTAAAATATAATATTATTAACATACTGTTTTTATCTAAGACGTTTCTCAAAGAAAACGGAACAGCGGAGAGTAGTATCTTAATATCCTTTAAGGCCAACACTATTCAAAACATTCATTGTGTGGGTGGCATCTAAAAAATGACACTCCGTCTAACATTCAATAAACTTTTTTTGTCGAACATTTATAGCAACATATCGTTTTTCCAAATTCGTTATTTTAATAAAATTAGTTTTATTTAAATTTCGTGCTGCGTCATCAAAAACATCAAAGGAAGGCGACTCCTTTGTTGTGGGGCGCTATCTCCTATCATCTAATATAATGCCAGATTTCTACTCGGAACATCCCGAAACACCGTAGCATCGAAGCTTCAGCCTCTCTCAGATCATGGAAGGATACGCCCGCGGAACAGTTCCCCAGCACTGGATGACCCAAACTCGATGTAATTATTCGGTACTCGAGTCGGCCGGAAAACCGAATATTTCCATTTTCGTCGACCATTCAACGGGCAAAGCGCACCATGAATCTGACGAGAGGACGGTCAATATTGAATCACATCCGGTTCGGTGCGGTCTGACGCCGACAATGACCACGTCGACGACAACCGACGAACGCGAAAATTGATACGCGACGCGACAGAAAACGAATCTTCGATGCGACTCCGACTATTGAGAAGTTTTTCAATAGTCGGAGTCGGAAAGTTTCGTCGCAAAATAGCCACTCGACCTGCTGGGTACGGGATGTTGTTGATACGGGATGTTGCTGATACGGGTTGGGGTTGTTGTTGATGCGGGATGTTGTTGTTTTGTACGCCCAGTCGATGTCGGATGTTTATTGTACTGGGAGGAATCGAGTGGAGGGGGTTGGAGGGTTGGGGAAAAGGCGCGGTGTGTCCATCTAATAGGAGATAGGTTTACCATCGATTGTTCGGTGTCTTTCGTGGTTGAAGGTGGCGCCCCCCGAAGAAGATGGCGGCCATTTTTATTGGTTAAAGTAAATAGCTGGCCGGTTATTGTGGTTTTACCAGGTTTTTTCTTATAGTTGTCGACTTTTATATATGCGCCTTCTAGAGTGTCTGTTTGCCAGTGAATAAGTCTGTCGACATTGTAAATGGCATGAATCAAAGTGTTTGGTTCAAATCAGCAGTTATACATACATACAGGTAGTCGTCCACTTGCGACCTTGATTGGTTACGACCAACCTGTCGTAAAGTCGAATAGTCGTAAGTTGCGTAGTTCGTAAGTCGACAACAACCTACACACACACACACACACACACACACACACACACACACACACACACACACACACACACACACACACACACACAACACACACACACATATATATATATATCAGAAGAACAGATAAAAGCCGAACAAAGTATACGAGTTAATCACAAAAATATATAAATCCTCTTGAAATTGATTAAAAGTATTATTGTTAGCGATAATAGAGTTATCAATTGCTGATGGATGTATCATTGTTTCTCGTTTGGACGTGGCTGATGTGCGGCCAAATGTTAATGTAATTAAACAGATTGAGAAGTGAGTTATGATAAGTTTCTAAATAATCATAATTTTATTTTAGCCATATATCGTTGACGTCAGGAAGCTAATAAAATATCTCATTTAAACATTTCTTATCAGTAAATCTGATATCGAAATATGTCTGTTATTTTCCTAATCCAAGCCAAATAAACTTTATACAAATTATTGACGGTAATGGTGGTCTTTGGGAAGAGCAATGTATCATTACCCTCAGGTTGACTCACTGTGTTACGGTAGACATATTAACTCATGGAATGGGGAGTCCCGATGGTACAGCGTTTAAAATACGATCTGACAAACCTCTAGGTTCTGGTTTGGAATCCGGTTATTTTTTTTTGTTTTGGGGATGTGTTCACCACTCGCCATATGTCCAAAGTTCTTCATATTTCGGATTGGTGTGCCGGAGAAACTCTTGATTCGGAGGGACGGAACATTATGGGATATTCCGAAAATGGCAGCCCGAGAGATTGATCACAAATCGAGCCATATAGAGTCGGATATAAAGTGAAGAGATAATCCAATCAGATAAATGACAGAATCATAAATACAACAACTGTGTAGGGTTATGGGTTGTATCCGGTTCTGTGCATTCTATGCGTCTCATCAAATATCTGGCCATCTCTCGGCCGGGTTTAATTTACTGATGTATCCCTATTTATTTACTTATATTGATTAATATGTACACAGACAACACGTTCCTATGGTATTTCGTCGTTAATCTCTAGACAATCGACCAGACAGTTACAGTGGACACGCCAGTCTCCTATTGCTATTCTTTCACGAGATGTTAGGCATTGTTAGTTATCGTATACACGTCGCTTACATCAGATACTGAACGGCGTTTAAAAAACAACAACTGCATACTTAAGTACACTTAAGTATACTTTAATACGCCAATCCCATCTCATTCTAGATATACAAGTATCTCGGTTGTCCGGATTGAGCGGGGTGTCGTCAGTTTCTAATGAACTGCTAAACAATTCCCCGGATATGTACAGCGGGGAGCCGATCCTGAAATGGAACGCCGGTAAATTAAATTCCTCGAATGAAAGCGAATCATTACAAATGCCGGCGACACCCCGTTGCAATAAAGATGTCGTATGTGGCAATGCATCTGTCTTCCTACGATCGTTTATCTCATCGGGGGGGGGGGGGGGAGGTTCGTCGTCCATAATCTTTTAATTGTCACCAATATAAGGATTGGATGCTGGACGGTTTATTCGAATTGTTTATCTTTTCGAATGAGTTAAGCTGATGGATGCGTTTACTTCTGTCGGTTATTTCGAATGTTTGCAATGGATGTGGTACAGTCGACGGTAGAACGTGGTGCTATCTACTCTACGACATTGCTGAACCCGCCGACAACAACGGGCGAACAGACACCTACTAGCAAAGGACTAGAGGTGGGGCAAAGCGCAGTGCAGGCTGACTGTGCAGAGCCGAATACAACGTTTTAAATATAATTTTCTTCAACACAGAAATGAGGAGTAACAGAAATTAGCACTAAAATAAGACGATGTTACATAGGGGACACATACACACACACATATACACGCATACCCCCACACACACGCACGCGCGCGCGCACACACCCACACAAACACACGCAGAGAGACAGACTGACGCATATTACGCACGCAAACACACTCGCATGCACTCACACAGCTAACTCTCGTAGTCAACTTAGGACGGCTGGCAACACACTAAGTCGCAGACTTTTAGATCGGGATTCGTGACGTCATCAATATCTGGACAATATCTCATCTGATCATCATGTTTCGTCAGAGATGATTCTCTTTTTTATACGTCATAGTTACAACGGGGAGTGATAATAGTTACATGGAAGTTGGAGTTGGTTGTATATTGTCCTTATTTGTCGATGTGTCATTAGACACTGATCGTCGTCCCCCGTTCACTCATTCCCCCGTTCACTCATTCCCCCGTTCATTCGTTCACTGATCAGCTCACTCACTCACTCACTCACTCACTCACTCACTCACTCACTCACTCACTCACTCACTCACTCACTCACTCACTCACTCACTCACTCACTCACACCGCCCTATATATATATATATATATATATATATATATATAAATAATAAAGAGACCCTGTCTTATAAACTTAATCAATAAATTGGAAATATATTATTATAGCTATCTTTATATATCGGGTGATGAAAATTCTCCTTTGATACTCGTTCAATGTGTTGCTGGTAGTCTCCACAACAGCACCCCGACAGACAATATTTGCCTACATCTCTTCTGGTTACTCGTGTAACAGGGGAACATCTCTGCGGCGTTATCTGGTGTAATGCGGCGCCAATCTAACCCCTCAAGCGTGCTTAATACGTCAGTTCGGATGGCCTCTTCGTCATACGATAGATGCTAACTAGAGGTGGCCTTCGGCTATCGGTTCCATCCAAAGAACACTCAGACAAACAACGTAGCACGTACCGTTATCGGTTTACACCAAGACGTTGCCAGTACTCGTGTAGACGAGCCACCAAAACACAGAGAGACGATTGAGCGTGCCATTGTTCTACGGTTTAACGCCAACCATGGTCGGCGCGGACACCGCTGAGTAAACAAAAGGCCGAGGGCTGCGCATTGAACGATGTTATCGAGCAGACGGCTTGTACGATTCGTCGACGCCCGTTCGGCGGAAAATGTTAATAGAAATGGAAAGAATATCGGAAGATATCCGAGACGGGCCATCGATCGGCATTCGCTATGTCGTCCAAAGACAGATATACAAGGTGATAATCAACCATTTCCTTTCCGCGCTCTCTCGGGGACATCATTTCGTGCAGTACGGCGCCGGCATAATTTCGCTCAAGTGTTTATCGTGGAACACGATACTATTTGTATCGTGCGCCGCGAATTAACAGGCCTTTGCCGTCTCCTCCCTTTCGAGGTCCCACTGGATACGTCGTGTTTTCGTTCAAATTGATTCTCTGCGGGTTGAGGGAGAGACTGCGACGAGAGGAACCCGCCCTCAACGCATAATAGAAGTATACCGTTTTTGTCCGGTTGTGGTTGAAGTGGAAGTGGGCCGGGTCGGGTTCGGGCATCCTGGGAGCGTCCTAGCGGTCGGAAGGAGAGAGCGTTGGCATCTGGTTCAATTGTAATGTATGGCCCAGATATCCATCAAGAGTAGACGAGGTTGGTTTCGGTACCGATGTCTTTGGTAGGGAAGGCGTATACCGCCTTAATGCCGGGATCTGAAGATACGTAAGCGGCCAGACACTTTCGAAGAGAGCTTATCCGAATAACTCTAAATAGTACACGTAGTTTGGTAGAACGAACTTTACTGTCCGTTAATAATTGGTGTCAGAAGTGAATTTGCCGAACCACAAACGCGAATGCGATCAATGTAAATAATTGTCTTAAGATTAATTTAAAAACGGCGTCAGTATTATAGGCTGTATATTGCGTGGACTTCGTTCAGCTTCATTAACGACATCCGATCAAGGTTATCCTGTCCGAGAGGATGTCGCATCAGTTCAACATCAGTTCAACATCAGTTCAACATCAGTTCAACATCAGTTCAACACCAGTTCAACATCAGTTCACGGTGTTAACTGGCGTATTAAACATTGAGATGGTAATTATGTTCGTTTCTTTTACTTTCGATGGTTTCTTTCTGACCTCATTCATCCAGATCCGTGCTATGTTTGAGGAGAGGGGACGCCTGGTTTAGGTTGGTCGTGTCCGGATCAGCCGAGTAATGAATCAACGCATTTTATCTCAATCCATCAGTCGGCTTGACGAATGTACACCCAAAACGTCGCCAACTGATATTAATTGCACCTGATAGCCAGCAGGAATACAGGAAGACTCACAATAACGCGCTATACACGAACCCCCCCCCTCAAAGAAATCAAATACAAGTATTCAAAGCTGCCTCATTTAATTTCATTCCTGCTTACAGGATCCGAGACTCGTATACGATTTGGCCGCCTTTTTTATCAGGATCCGTCCGATATCGCGTCGTCTGTTTGAATCATCGTCTCGAATCACGGAGAAAGTCAGTAACATTGCCAAAGATCACAAACCGTCATATCCGGTCTCGTTAATTAAAATGGAAAGTGCATTACTGTGAATAAACGAACAAGTGTCCAGGTTTTTTGGGCGACGCCCATGATTCTCGATAATTATCAAAACATTGACGGCGAATCCCGGTACTTCCGCTTCGTCATCATATCGGATGTTGTTCCATATGCGGCGATGTTTAAGTTACAGATGATGGCCAGTGTTATTGTACGGTGAGAACAGTTAATTACATTTATTTACTGAAAGTGTTTACCTTCTGCCAGACATGTTTATATAAGAACGATAGAAAGATGGCGTCAAGTTTTGCCCAGACACGTTTATCCTTCGCTCACCCCCCCTCCGGCCACCAGTCACAGATCCCTCCCCCCGATCGACAATAAGTCGGCAGATGGCGACACTTACCGAGTTCCTTAATACCGTGTAGCTAACTGTCAGCTGTTTAAAGATTGCCGAATCTAGATCTTGTCGCTTCTAGCAACAGGATTGCAAACGTATCAATATGTGTTGATTACGTCATCATGTACGCTGCTGTAAATATTGACAGAACATGTGATGTTTAGTCCGTAGTTATTGTCGGCACTTTAAATATTTGAATAACTACCGAATACACGTTAGTCTGTAACAACGATTCACTGTATAATACTCACGAATGGGTGCTGTTGCTGCAGACTCCTTATTAAATCGCAATTATTATTATTATTATTATTATTATTGTTATTATTAATATTATTATTATTATTAACTGTCACCATGTTGTGTCCTCAATGCATACCTACTTCACCCGATAGTGTCGATGTATTGACATTATTATGTACCGGAAAACATTTGATCGATTTCGAAGTCCAATAATAGTCGAAGCATCTTTCAAACTGAACAATTTCGAGGCGAAATCAAATATTATCCAGAAAAAACGACGTTTCGTCATCATCTATGGATCGTTTTCGGCGATGTACCAAAACTGAGCCGTACGCAACGCCAGTTACCAGACATCGGTGTAATATCTTAGCGAATTCAACAACGTTACAGCCACCATCGAGATATACGGAGCTTGGGCTGTGATGAATAAAGCGTGAAATCTGTTCCGTCGGTGACCCGTCAGGACAAAAGGGCTGGTTTTGGGGCACAATTCTATTGCTCTATTTGTCACCGTGTTTATTGTTAGCAGAGAGTTGTCAGATATCTCTGTAATGAGCTCATTGGACAATCCCAGAACGAGGTTACGAACCAAGAGTGTTCGCTGTAAGCGGACACACGTCACGGTAAGTGTCCGCTATGGCCATTCACGACAAACGATCGGCAAACGTTTGATGTTTGATTGTCGTAAAAGGAATCCTCCACCAAATCAGTTCGCTCTCCTCGAATATATACCGGGAAGGGAAATATCCCTAGCCCTGTTCGCTTCAGCTCTGATTAATAATTTATTCCCGAAAATGGAGTATAAATTAAATTGTGGACGCTATTTCTGACTTTAATAACTAGGTATCGTCGGTGTCTGCGTGTCGCTGATAACTGACCGTGTCC
The DNA here is from genome assembly GCA_025642065.1 of Paralvinella palmiformis. Classification (NCBI taxonomy): domain Eukaryota; kingdom Metazoa; phylum Annelida; class Polychaeta; order Terebellida; family Alvinellidae; genus Paralvinella; species Paralvinella palmiformis. The sequence continues at coordinate 177,540 of JAODUP010000010.1, read as the reverse complement.
AACGTAAGGTACTCTGCCGAAAATCGATTAGAGAACGTCGTTGATGATGTATCATCTGACAATTCTCGGTAAAACGTTCCATCGATCCGGCAATATTTTGATTGCCAGTTCGGTAGCGCCGCATCTACGCCACCGGTGGCATTGTAGTGTTCCGTGATTGCGTTACACGACCAAATAGAAACATCCTCATTGCCGATGGTATCCGGCCCTCCAGCTCCTAACTCCCCCCACCCCACCCCGTCCAATACACTCACTTCCTCCCTGTCGCCGCCATTATAGACCCAGAGCTGGCTGGAGATTTTCGGTTTTCGACATCTGCGTCCTGTTATCTCAGTCGGAGTATTTCAGCGTCGATGTTCTTCCCAGAAGAGTTGATAAGAGCCAGGCCCCGTTCCGGTCTTCGTCTCTCTGTGGGCACAGGCCCTCGGCCCGTCTCCCAGTTATCGCCCACTGGCAGACGCTCCCCGTTTGATGTCGGTTGCCCGGAAACGACGCTATCAGTATGCGCGATGTCACGACATCGGACGTTTAACATTTAAACGCACAACATGGCGGCCCGAGCTGGCCGACGGCCGACCAGCATTTCGCCGATCCGTCTCGTGAGCGCTTCCGGTCAAGCGGCTTCCCACGTTCCGGAACGTGGATCGGATTGATATCAGCAAAATGCGCGCGCAATTGGCACGACATCGCCGAAAGCTGCGTGCCGACCGGGTGATACTAATGATCTTCTGGGACCATCGATACTTCCGGTTAGAGTAAGAATGCACACGGAACAACACACCTGTATCCTGGCCTCAAGTCAGGTGTGTAGGATGTTTCATCTTTCAGGATCGCGTTTTCAGTCATAGGTCCTAGTTGTGACTGATGAGGTGTCTAAGCGAAGCGCTCATTCACCTCATTACTGACTGACCGATTGACTCACTGGTTGACTGACTGATTCACCAAATCACTGACTTACTTATACACTCACTCACTCACTAACTGACCCACTCGCACCACACCGCACCTACATCAATTTAACGACGGGCCACTTGTTGCTTGTCGGCGACACCGGAATTTCCGGTCTCTTCAATCATGACGTAGACATTTCAGACGACGAAGAGGGAGTCGTTAGAACTGCCGATCTCTAGACGACTGTCAGCGGAAGTTAACTAACAACTTTTCGTCCTCATTCGCTTCTATTCGACCAACGATCCGTTATCATTTTCCCTCCTAGCCCACAAACAAACTCCCATCATCTTGTTGATCCAGGACGCCACCGCGGTGTCAACCTTTCCTACCTCGCTGTTGTCATTAATTATATGTGAATCCGTCTGAAGTTGGCCCACCCCCACATTTTTCATGACTCATGGCAGCGATTTTAATGTGAACTAGTTCTGTTTTAAGGTAATTTTTTGTGTGCAGAAGACCGAACGATGATCTCCAAAGGTATTGAGGCGAAGTGAAAGATGAAACATCCTTCACAAACAGGCAGAATGGGATTTGAATCCAGGTGTTAAAGCGGGTTTTTGGTGGCCAGCCGAGCTATCGTTTAGCCCAAAGAAACGGCCGCCCCCCACGTAGCCGAGGTGAAAAGCCGTCGTCTTTGATAATTGATCACCTGCAAAGAAATGGATTTATTTCGCATTCGATGACAGGGCGTGATGATTCGTCCAAAAAGGAAAGAGTTTTGGCGGAGATCAGGGGCGGGGGACACTTCTCGGGAAGCTACGCACCGACCACTTAATTGTTGGCTTCCACGATTACAACAGATCGATAGTTAATAAACGTAGTCCATTAGAAAAGGCCTCATCGAATCTTTTGAAACGTTCCGGAGAAAATATTAACCAATCTCTGGAGTAATATCCGGGATAAATATTTTCCTTTCGGTGTCGTTAAATGGGCGGCAAAATGTATGGTGTGATGGGGGGGGGGGGTTGATTGAGGGAGGGTGCGAATGCAAAAACAATAAGGACTAACAGTAGTCCAGTTGAAAGGTGATATCTACCTAACTGACCTCAAGTGTTTCAAATGACGACTAACAGTCAGGACTAAGAGACAGTATATACGAGATTTATGCCGGTGAAAGGTTACGGAGCGTTGGTCACCGTTTAACGACATTTGACTTCAGCCGCTGGTCTCGAGTACAAGATGCGGGCGAGGACACTGGGACGGGGGTGTCCCGCGACCCGCAACCTGACCGAGTCTCGTCTGGCAGACCGATGTCTCGGTGTCACGTGTCCATCGTCGTTAGCTGCGGCGTCAGTTTAGGGAGAACGTCGGCGCAATCAGATCTAACTCTGTAAATCCTCGGGGCTCGGCCACTCAAGCGTCATCGTAGATGACTCCCTTCGTCGTTTAGACGACGAAGTCTTAAATCGACGAAATCTTGTTAACTCTCCGAATCGTGGACGTTATATGTGGACCATCAGCTCAATGTTCAACCCTCCCTTAACGCGGCCATACACGCCATGGTCGGACAGTCAGGTAATCCGATATTTATGTCACGCCCACAAATTCGCAGTAAATTGGCATTCAGTTTAAATCAGTGCCAAATTAGAGAAATTCTCAATGGATCCAAGTGCCCGCACTGATCTGATTAGCGACGAACCGGGGAACATTCCAAGCAACGGCTTGCACAATGGCCTTCGTCAAAGCACATTCGTTTGTTCCGGTTTATGTTGGTGTTTTTGCCGCTCCAGGATAAAGTCCACCTTCCGGTTGATTGTTGTTCAATTGTCCGCGGCAAGACATGACGCGTGTCCGATTGGTCACTCTACAAGAGTCGTTTCGAAGGATAATCAGAACGACTCAAACTTGAGAAGATATTTATATTGTCACTGAGCTATTGTTTTTTCCTCATCTATTAATACTTGTCATTGAGCTATTGTGTTTTCCTCATTTAATATTACTTGTTACTGAGCTGGTGTATTTTCCTCATCTATTAATACTTGTCATTGAGCTAATGTGTTTTCCTCATCTATTAATACTTATCACTGAGCTGTTATATTTTCCTCATCTATTAATACTTGTTTTGAAGGATGAAATAGAAGTGTCCTGTTTCAGTTTGGTAATTATATTTCTCATCAGTATAGTTTAGGGTTCGATTTTTGACGTCAGAAACCTGTTTTTGACGTGACCTTGTCAAAACCTGGTTTGAACCGGCAAAAGAGTTTGTGACGTCGAAAACCGTCAAAAACTGTCAAAAAATACTATGGTAATTTTGGATGTCACGTTTGCATGTCAGATGCCTATGTTTTTGATAAGAATGCATTTATTTATATTGTTATGAGTTTGATTTTTTAAAATTTAGCTGAAAATGAAACAAAAGAACAGTTTGCAGACACATTTTATTTGTGATAATGCATTTAAGTAAACTATATGTACAATATACAAAATATGCAGCATTCATACTTGGAACTATATAATTATAAAACATATGCCTACTGTTAGCCATTCTTCTCAAGTTCAATCAAGCAAACGACAATCCTTTTGATTTATTCACCTGTACTTAGCCATTCACGCATGTTAATTCACTTAATATCAATTTTCTAGCTTTGTGCGAGCCATGTGGAAAATATTGTTAACTTGTTTAAAGGTAAATAGCCCGTTAGAAGTATTCCACCTTCTACTTTGTACTGAAAGAAAGGTTTATTTAACCACGTTTATGCAGAGTATTTAGCAGTGCACTAACATGATTTCATTTGAGAAAGAAGTATTGTAGATACATAGATTTATGTCAATAACTGTTTCCAAATATATACTTTGGACCTGTTTTTTTGACAGTAGTTTTATTTCAAAGTAGTTTTTGACAGTTTTTTAATGATGATTTTTGTTTAAATCAATTCTTTTGATAATATTAAAACGTTACGGTTTTAACATAATGGAAGTTTAGTTCGTTGCCTTTCTTGTCCATTGCATAATGTTTGAGGTATTACATCTGTGACGACAACTGGGTACTGTAAGTTCCGACTTTCCATTACGAGGATGCGCTGACAGTCCAGTTGTTCGAGCAGTGAACCACAAGTCTTTACCTGAGAGTTCGAATCCAATAAAGATACACAAGAAGTCGACCTTCGGCCATGCGTACTGGCTCGCTTCCTGCCTCCCTCCCTCCACTACCTCACTCACTCACTCACTCACTCACTCACTCACTCACTCACTCACTCACTCACTCACTCACTCACTCACTCACTCACTCACTCACTCACTCACTCACTCACTCACTCACTCACTCACTCACTCACTCACTCACTCACTCACTCACTCACTCACTCCACTCACTCACTCACTCACTCACTCACTCACTCACTCACTCCACCCACCCACCCACCCACCCACCCACCCACCCACCCACCCACTCACTCACTCACTGACTCGCTGAATTAAAAAGTGAATCAGTCAGTCAGACATTCCTATGGTGTCGTCTCTATTTAATGGCTGCTGATAACATGTTTGATGATACTGCGAGGTCATTTTAAGCCTCCAAAAATCATCGGAAGAATTCCATTAAGTAGTAAGCAAACTGTCGTGCTTATGTAAACATTCAGAACTGAGTAAAACACCAATAAACTACAGCCACATTCCGAGGGACTGTTCAGCATTACTAGTCAGAGTCTGAATCATGAATATTTTCTCATTACGAGAAACAGAGCTTCCCAAATGAATCGAGGACAAATACCCAAAAATATATATTGCAAATAGAAGTCCTTATTACACTGACGTCACACAGCTGAAGATAATACGTTCTCCCTTGTTCGAATGGCTTCTTTCGCGTGACCTAGCAACTAATATAATAAAGATGTATTTTTCAGAATGTTTGCTCGTGGATAGCATATAGCAACATGTCACAGCATCGTATCAGCATCTAGTAGCAGGGACGGCAGTGATACATTCCTAGCAACGGCATTTTGGGGGGAAATACACAAATTTAAGTTAATAAATAAACAAACACATAGGCAAGGTATGGCATTTCACCGATATACCACCCGAGTAAGCTATAAGTTGTATTATTAAGACATATACCATCGTCATCGCCGGCACAGCTCATACAAGGTCACCTCCGGATGTCCATGACAAGGGTTTAAAGACGTTTAATGATGTCTCTATTGACATCGGAATGGGATAGTCCTTAGGTCAAATTATTGTCGACTGCCATTTTGTTCAGTGACAATTCTTTATTGAGTACATTAAGACACAGACATAAATTTGGATGATGATAATGGTGGTGATGATGATGATGATGATGATAATAATAATAATAAAAATAATAATAATAACAGAGATGACATGGATAATGACGACGACGACGATGATGATGATGACTGTAATAATGATGATGATGGCACTGATGATTAAGATAATAATGATAATGCTACTGCTTTTTGCTACTGCTAATGTTGATGTTTATGACAATGATCATTGTTGAAGGACGCCACACTATTATCATAAAGTAGCAGGTGTGGATGTCTCATGGGGATTTTACTTACGGGAAAGTCGTCTCACTGTGTCTTTTAATTTTATCATTGTTCTTGTAGATAGATATATATTCATATTTTCTCAATTTGTTTGTTATAAACTGTTCTTGATCTTATTTCTACTCGATATGAGTGATGTATTAGAAGACCTTTTGCTATCTATGATAAAATAATGTGGACTTTTTACGTTCTTGGATTTTGCTAACGTGAATTCCGAAGATGATGTCACGTAAGACAAATCTTATTTTTTAATGCTTATTTGCATGTCAGCATTAACAAGATGCTAAATTCATATAAACGTCGATGGACATGAATATCAATCCTTTATTTTGATGATTCAGTAGCTCTATAAAGTATATAGAACAAATACAAAGATTGATGTAAATTCTGTATATGTGGCCTTGAAAGGAAAGTAACATTCTCTTTGATTAGTAATACCATTGTCAATTTACAGAGGTATTATTCAAAGATATTTAATATAAAGGCACTTTCCGCAATAAGAATACCATTCTACATTATCCCACCAATCATGTCAGCTATTTATTATGAATCAAATATTTTCGGGAGAGTAATTAGAGGGGTCAATGACACAGAGGGAATTGACAAATAGACACATTCCAGGAGGATAATGTATTTGGGGGGATACCCATCCCATCACACACACACACACACACACACACACACACACACACACACACACACACACACACACACACACACACACACACACACACACACACACACACACACACACACACACACACACACACACACACACACCATCTCACAAACATAGGTAACAAGGGGAATCCAACCTCAACCGGCTAGTCAAGAGTATCACGCACTAACAATAGATCAATGAGGATGCCACCCCACCCATAAGTACAATCATTTCACACAGATCAGAGATAATGTCATAACCAGTCGGCAACATCAGGTAAAAATCGTTAGAAGTTTTACAATAAAAACAACTACGAAAACAATATTTGTAAACTAAAATTGTAATTAGCATATGTCATAGTGGCCAGATGACGATTAGAAAGACCAAATGATTTGGATGGGAATTTATCAAATGACTGTTGGTCCTCAGTATGTCTGCTGAATGTCTCATTCATCAATAAATAGCTATCGAAAACAAAGGTATAAGCTTTGAGAATATTTAACTTTATTTGCAAGACAATTAATATTACTCTTACTGCTGAATCTCTGTAAGCTCTACATAAATATTTATATCATATTATAGTATATATATATATATATATATATATATATATATAAAGATAGATAGATAGAAAGAGAGAAATCAAACAAATAAAATAACCCTGATGTCAAGTTATGTTGTGTATGACACATGCAATGAGATCTTCGCAATATATAGTAGAGATGACGATGATGCTGATGACGACGATGATGATGATAATGATAATGATGATGATAATGTTGAATATGTTGATGACGATGATGACAATGGCAACAATAATACAGAGGCTAATATCTAATAAAACAATTACTTCAAATTGAATAATAAGATCTCTGGTGAAGATGTACACTTTTTGGCTTACGAACGAGATCCGTCTTTATCTACTTTCGTAAGACGAATTTGTATGTAAGTCGAATCGCGCTATCTAGATGTACGAACTGTCCGCCTCTGACCCTTAAATTATGGTGCAACAAGTACCTAAATCACTCGTCTATGCTAACTCATTGCTATATTTGTTATTTACGTAAGAAAAAAACACTCGTAACAATAAAGTACACTGTTATCAATGGCATCGGCTGTACGCTTAGGAGACATAATGAGGAAGTAAAGAATACGCCAAAACACAAGAATTGATAGTCTTCCTCTTCGGCTAGGCGACACTTGAGGCCGTACTCTTCCGCTCACGCGACGCCAAAATCTAGTTCACTAGTTCGTAACTACGAACTCCTGTCGTTAACTCGAAACAACAACATTTAAGCACTTAGGGGTGTTTATTTGTTTAGAAAAAACTAATTCCAGCTTCACGTAGAAATATAATTTCACCTTGTCGAGGACCATATATTATTTTAACATGTACACGGTTGTGCAAAAATGTAGTTTTGTGGTTTGAAAGATATACTCTAAGGTATTCCTTCAGGCAGTAATCAATGTCTGCTAACTTCTTTGAACTGTTGTTGTCATGTCTAAAATCAACATATCCACATAGCATCAGATACTCAAATATCTAGATGCCAAGTACTACATATAGGGCATATAGGAACTGTGACATAGCTACCCACACATGATAAGTCATGAACTGATTCAATTGTAGCTACGAGAAGCAGTTAAGTCACAAAGCGAACGTTAGTTCTACGTTATCTAAACATTCTGGCCATTACTATGTACTTACTAGGAACCAATGATTAAATGTCAATTACTATTACACCCGTAGACTCCATGTTATGAAACACACACACAACACAACACACACACACACACACACACACACACACACACACACACACACACACACACACACGCACGCACGCACACACACACACACGCACGCACACACACACACGCACGCACGCACGCACGCACCATCTCACACACCATCTCACACACCATCTCACAAACATAGGTAACAAGGGGAATCCAACCTCAACCGGCTAGTCAAGAGTATCACGCACTAACAATAGAACCATGAGGATGCCACCCCACCCATAAGTACAATCATTTCACACAGATCAGAGATAATGTCATAACCAGTCGGCAACATCAGGTAAAAATCGTTAGAAGTTTTACAATAAAAAACAACTACGAAAACAATATGAGCGCCCTTTTGTTTGGTTACCAATCCATTTGAGATGGCTTGTGGGCTATATAAGTCAAACGTCTCTTCCTTTTAAGTCTTTCTCAACTGCAAATAAGATAATTAACAACCATGATACGTCAGTTGACTGCAGATTTGTACAACAGGATCGTTGGTATGCGCCAGGCCGTGTCTAGCCAGAAGGACATTGCTCAAGTGTTCCGGATCACCCAATGATCGATCTCAAACATCCTGAAGCGTCATCGGGAGACTGGTCTAACGACTCCTAGGCCAAGATCTGGTCGTCCCAAGAACACCACAGCTAGACATGAGCGATTTCTGCTCCGATCTCAGCTCCGTACCGAGAGGATCCTTTTCGCCAATATTCCTGTGGTAACTCGGCTGACGAATTATCGACTTTTTAACGCTGGTTATTTGGCAAGACGACCTGTGAGGAAGCCCCATCTGCAACAGAGACACTCACGAGCCCGATTTGTGTGGGCACTTAGGCACTGGAACTGGTGTGATGGTCACTGGCAACACGTTGTGTTCAGTGACGAATCCAGATTTTTGCTGTATCGTCAAGATGGTCGTGTTCGAGTGCTCAGACAAGCTCACGAGGTTCTACCCGATGAGTGTGTACTGCCTAGAGTACAGGCAGGTTGCGGTGGAGTCAGGATATGGGGTGCCTTCAATACTAGAGGGAAATCCGATCTCCACGTACTGGATGGAAATATGGACCAGTAGTACCAGTACATACGTGTCCTGGAAACCAAAATGATTCCATTTGATAGGAGAGACTTCCAGGCAAATTTTGTGTTCAAGATGACAATGGTCCAGCACACGGAGCGCGACGAGTCATGGATTTCCTCGAAGATGAGAATGTGCAGCACATGGATTGGCCTACTGCGTCACCGGATTTGAACCCGATCGAGAACCTCTGGTCGGAAATCTCACATGGATTGAACAAGATGGGCAATCCCCCCTCCCGCCCATAAAGGTGGCTGAATTGACCCAGGCAGTTGTGGCCATCTGTCGAGATATTCCGGATCAGAAGCTCTCAATCCTCGTCTTGAGCATGCCTCGACGCTTGCGTGGTGTATACAACGCCAGACGAGGCCACACGAAGTATTGAATATTTATTTTAATATTCTTTGGCATGATTCATTAGCTTTAACACAAGAACAAATATTTTGAATATGGATTTCAGTTGTTTTGTGAAGTTTTATGTCTACGAATAAAAGCATTGTTTTGGAAGTATTTGTCACAGGTTCAAAGAATTGGTAATAAAAAGGATAAACCAGTATCATTAAGTAAAAGCTGTATTCAATATTATTGAATACAATGAATTGTCAATATAAAATGACACAATGCTATGAAAAATACAACGAAACTTATTGTAAGAGTGCTCCAAAAATTTCATATAGCCAGCATTTTGGGATATTCCAAAGTTTTTCCTAGTCTGTATATATATATATATATATATATATATATATATATATATATATATATATAAAACATACATATATATATATATATATATATATATATATATATATAATATATATATATATATATATTGAGCTGAATTTTAATGGTCACCAGTCAAATGCAGTTTGACGTAAAGGACATAGAGAGTGTAGACAATTGTTATCCCAGTTTAATCAACAATGATTTATAATCTATTCTCTAATGCTGATAATTTGAAAATGTCTTCTTTGTTAGAAAATATTATTTTTATTCTTTATATCGATGCCTGAAATAAAACTATTTAAAAAACGAGCCCAGGTTGTTTGTTATCTTCAATATTACTGTTTACGTGAATAGATTGTCTCTTTGTTTATTTATATAGCTAAGTTATATGATAGTGAAGAAGATCATATGTATGTAAATTGGGTACTGCTTTGGTAGTAGTCTCGTGACAACCTGCGGTTGTAATGAGTCCTTCAAAGTCTTGGTCATATGGCCCTGTCTTGTATAAGATGCCTCGTTTGTTTCAGGTGACCTTTTGTCCGGAGAGATCCTAGTCTTGCTAGTTTTAGGCGGTTTATACCTAAATTTAATATCACTTGCACTGCGGCTGATATATATATATATATATATATATATATATATATATATATATATATATATATATATATATATATATATATATAAACTAATACAATTGGTAAACTAACTAGCATAGTGCACATATTAATAATGTTTAGTGATAAATTTCATTCGATAACGTTAAATAAGAGTGTAGATTTTAGCTAAGATAACGTTTATAGTTAAGACGTGAAGAAATAATTAAAGACAGTCGCACACAGGTTCTCATATAACAGATAGGGATTTGAATGACTAGCTGAATTATCGACTGTTTGAAAGAGAGAGAGGAGGGGATGGGAGGGGAGGGAGGAAAGGCTAATTGACTGAGTGACTTAGTGACTGAGTAAGTGACCGACTCACTCACTCACTCACTCACTCACTCACTCACTCACTCACTCACCACCACCACCCCACCACCACCCTCACTCACCACCACCACCACCACCACCACCCCCCACCAAAACCACCACCACCACTCACCCACCACCACTCACTACCACCACCACTCACCACCACCACCACCACCCCCCACCCCCCCACCCACCCACCCACCCACCTATACCATATCCACACTCACACCTCACTCACTCTTTCAATAGAATGAGCTCACTCACCTACGCTTCACCACACCACCACCAGCGTCACACACCACATTTCACCACTACACACACCACCATCTTTCACTACCATCACCAACCACCACCACCACCACCACCACCACCACCACCACCACACCACCACTACCACCACCACTCATATAACACTATATTCAAATCATATACTTATATAATATATATAATATATATACATACACACCACCACCACCACCACCACCACCACCACCACCACCACCACCTACTCATCACCACTCACTCACCACCACCACCACCACCACCACCACCACCACCACCACCACCACCACCACCAACCACCACCACCACCACCACCATACCACCAACCACTTCAACACTCTTTACCAAACACACATCACCACTCAAACACCAAGGCTTCACTTACTTATCATTGTTACCACCACTCACTCACTCACTCACTCACTCACCACCACCACCACCACCACTCACCACCACCACTCACCACCCCACCACTCACCACCACCACCACCACCACCACCACCACCACCACCACCACCACCACCACCACCACCACCACCACCACCACCACCACCACCACCACCACCACCACCACCACCACCACCACCACCACCACCACCACCACCACCACCACCACCACCACCACCACCACCACCACCACCACCACCACCACCACCACTCACCACCACCACCACCACTCACTCACTCACTCACTCACTCACCCACCCAACCCAACCCAACCCAACCCAACCCAACCCATATAATCCATCATTCGATCAAACAATATATTAATCAGTCGATAGGTGGATTGACTGGGGGAAGAGAGGAGAAAAGTGTTCGGGGAGCAGTGAAAATACTTTGGTATACTTTGCTGGCAGACATGACATCCACCTGTTTTTAGATATGTTGGAGAGAGAGAGAGAGATAGATAGATAGATAAATAGATAGATAGAGAGTGTGTGTGTGAAGAGAGAGAGAGAGAGAGAGAGAGAGAGAGAGAGAGAGAGAGAGAGAGAGAGAGAGAGAGAGAGAAGACAGACAGACAGGCAGACAGACAGACAGCGACCCACAACAAAAGCCACGAATGTGCCAACAATAATATACGTGACCGTTGACGTTCCTTTGTCTTAGTTGCGAAGATAAAAACAAAATCGACCAGTTTCTCGATAAGCTCCCGCAGTTTGTGGCTCGCCTATGCCGTGTCTGTCACTACGCGACCGTGGCGCCCTCTCTCGGGCGACAGTACGAGGCCTTCCTTTGGAGACGCGGTTTTCAGCCTGTGGATGGCTGGCGAGAACGGGGTCCCCACCGCTGAACTAGCTCTATATCTGCGCGTGCATGAGTACTCGCAACTGTCGCCATAAACTAACTAACTTCACGGGACACCGCAGTTTTACATATCGTCGCCCGAGTACCCTCTAGCTGGCTGTGTTTTGTGCGAAACGTTTCAAAATTGTGGATTTCTAAAGCGGTACGATAGCAGCGTGACGTCATAAGGTGAGCAGAATTATTCTTGTATCCGACCTCCGTCTTATATTTCATTCACTATTTATATGAACGGCAGTGGGAAGATGAACATTACTGCTTACCTTGATTTTTGAAATTCTATTT